>CAEGAE010007402.1:0-18857 GCA_903067095.1 Girardinus metallicus
TATATATATATATATATATATGTCTTTTTTATTATTTGTTGTCCTCAGTTTGCCCTTAAACATGGCCCTTTTCCAGATTTATTGTCATAAGATGTGTAAAAGGTTTTAAAACAAAGTAACCTTTAATTTCACATTTCAAAAATTTTGAAAAGTCCACCCTATTACTGAGTATATTAATTCAGTGGGGACAATATATCACCTTTAACTAAATGTTTCAAGAGAATAACCAATGTTACTGTTATTAGAATGCTTATTTTCTGCAAAATACATGTAGCCCAAGTACTTTATGTTTATCAGATAAATGATGGCTAACAGAAATGCTTTGTGTTTTACCTAGCAAGCTATTGATTTGTCTGCGTCTTTTTGAAAGATCTCAGACCGGTGAAAATATCCCCAATTATCTTTTCAAAATTTGTCAGTTTGCATCTTCACCAGTGCTGACTGTTCTGTTATTAAATTGTGGGTTACAGAAAATAATTTCAGCGCTCATGTCTTTGTTAAATAACCACATTAACAATTTTAAGGATTTGGAAAAAAATAACACTCATATACTTCTTAAATTTGACCAACGGTTACAGAGTATAATCATTGTCCCATATGAAATACATTTAAAAATTCAAATATTTATGGACGGCCTGCCTTTTACATAAATAAAACTGTGCCTCATTCATTGGTGCTGATGTTGAGACTTTAAACATGTCGCCCAAGGGTTAAACTTTACAAGAAAAGACTCAATTCCTTTTACATAGAACAAAATATGAACCTACAGCTATCTGTTAATTTATTTTTTTATATGTATATATTGATTTAATCTAAAATTTTAAGTCCTGTTGATAATCCTGATGTGGTTATGGGACATAAAAATTATATAAATTAATCTTTCAAGTAACAAAGATCAAACAACAACTAAATCTTCAACTTCTTGATGAAATTACCCTAATTGAACTCTTTTTTTCCCAACAGTTACTGCAGAGGTTGTACAACATCATAATTACAGGAGTAAACAGCAGCAGCAGCACTGGATGGTTTACACAAACTCTTCTGAGACCGTCGCATTCAAGATAATTACAAAGACAAATAACTTCCCAGCTCCAAGCTGAACTGTTGGACATGTGAGTTAGAGACACAAGCACACGCAGTGCTATGTAGGACTTGCCTAAGGCAGCCTGGTAAACTGTGACTCAGTGTGTTTGCGCAACTGGAGAGGAGAGAATGTTCTGATGCCAGAATACTATTAGTCCACATGTATGTCATCACTCTACTTTCCAAGCATGTCCTGTTAAACTTGTTATCAGCAGGCTGTTGGAGGAAAAAAAAACCTCAACAATAGGAAATGCCATTTTTGGAGGGTGATCATATTATTTACCGTGACGCAATGTTCCTAACAAGACTTTTGATGCAAACAAAACAACATACTGCAAGCAAATTATTAGTACAGAAGATGTAAGGTGCACATGAAAGAGTAGAAAAAGCCCACTTGTTCCACTGGTGGAAGAGAGCGATGGAGAAGCGACCTCACAGCCACCTGTGTGAAGGCAACTAAGAGCAGCTGTTCCTGTACATACTGAAGTACTTGTTCCTGCCACAGCGAGAGGCTTTACTGGTTGGCACGTGTGCAGAGGGGAACTCTGTGTGTATGTGTGCGCCTGGGTGTGGGCGGAGATCTTTACTGAAGGCTAAAGACAAGCCGCATAAAAAGCCCTGCAGAAAAAAATATGCTCAGTCTACTGCAGAGCCCTACTCTACCACAACATGGGCTGTTTAGCATCAGAAAAGGTAATAGGAGCATTGGGACATTTGTAAAGGAGACAAGTACAAAATTCACAATGAATTGTAAGATTTTACTATCATTCAAGTTTTGAATGGTATAAAATTGGATTTAAAACCAGTATTTGCTTGTTTTACTACTTAAAACAAATTTGTTTATGCCTATAACAATAGTAAGTGGTAGAATACAGAATATAACATGTCTAATTAGAATACAATTAAAATGTTAATTCATTTCAGTCATCGCATTCAAAAAGTGAAACTCAGTTCTCACATGTAAATGATTTTTGCTCATTTTGATGATTATGGCTGATTCATTTTGATCATTATGGTTAATGATAACGCAAGATTCAGTTTCTCACTTAAGAATATTACATGAGGTCAACAAAAAATTATCCTGAAAACAATGGCTGAGTTGACAGGAGGTGTCCATCAGTCATTAACTTTCACCCGGTCCTCAAGCCACATATAAATCATTGTTAAATAAGCTTACTTTCACAGAACTGGATCTTCTTCATAAAATCAAGGAAATTATGGACAACCCTGACCATTCTCTTCATGAGTCCAGTTTGGGAAAACAGCGTTGTTAGTCAGAGGCTTCTTCAAATTAACTGCAACGCAGGCCGATATAGAAGAGCTTTCCTGTAACTCTTTGAATAATTCCAATTAATGAGTTACAATTTCCCTTTGGGATAAAAATAGTATTTCTGAATTTGAATCCAAGCATATTAATGGAAAGTTTAGTGGAAGGAAAAAGTGTATGATGCACCCTCAACAATGAAAACGGCAGTCTTGAGAGGAAAATGAAGCAAAGGCCATTCAAGAGTTTGAGGTTGGGTTTTCACAGCCTGATGTATCTAGTCCATGGGATACAACTATTGCATTCCTTTTGTTGATCTAAAGGCTGATATAAAAGCAAAGTGACATTAACATCTCAGTAGAGAAATGGACTGATCCCCTCTGTCACCTGGCCAAATAACCAGTTCTATAATACAGTACAGAACTGTATTATATAACAGTTCTGAACAGCCTTTTGAGATATACTTCTCAAAAGGCTGATATTTCTGCAATAATGAGCCTTTTTCTATTGATCATTTATAATTTTCTAATTATCAGAAAACACTGAATTATGAGTTTTAATAATCACCAACACTAGTAAATAGGATATATATATCTGTGTGTAATAAAGCTATACACATTTTACTTTTTTGAGTTAGTAAAATAAATTACATTTTGGATGAATTTCCAATTAAGATGCTCATAAAATGTATTTGAATATCTGTCTTTAACGTGTAGATTTATAATAGCCTAACAGACTGACGAGAACAGAAATAGAGTTCAGATCTAAGGAGAAACATCACAACATATCGTATGAATGAAAGTGTTTTCATTGCATTCGGTCATGGCAGCAATAGCTGATACATATTCAACTGTGAATTTCATTAAGTCCCGTGACTGATCATTTAGGGAAACACAAACGTTAAATGATAATCCACCACCAACACAGACAAAACAAAATGATCACATGTTTTTTGTTTGGTGGTAAAAAAGGAAATACAAATTAAAAGCCCAAATAAACACTGAAATTCAAAGGCATTGCAGTATAAACACTAAGTATCCACTAAAAACTGGAAAAGAGAGCTACACATTTTAAAATGTTCGAAAATAAAAACAAAATTGTAATTTAAAGAAAATAATAGAACAGTAATATATTCACAATGACTCTGTGGTGATACAGTCTCCATCTACTGACCTTTGGACCACCTGAGGTTTCCCAAGGCTCCAGCTTTAATTCATTATTAGAAACAATAACCTTTGGAATCTATTACATACACAAATGTCTGCTAACATTACAAAAGAAAAAAAAGAAGCAAAAAACAATTTAAAATATAAAGAAAAGAGCAGCAAGTCAAACATGATTATTTCAAACAACTCAAGAAACACATACAATGAATAGGAAAATAAACTACAATAATAATAAATCAAGCACTGTGACACGTCTGAGGTGAAACCAAAATGAAGGAAAGCTAATGTGAGGCAGTGAATTGTGACTGAATCACGGTGCAGCAGTTTGGAGAGCTTCCTCTGAGGTATCTCTGTCTGCTGCAGCCTCCTGCGACACCATCTTCGCCTCTTTTAACGGAGCCATATTTATGCTCGCATCTTCTTCAGCTTTCTCATCCAGGATGTTTGCTTGTGTGGTGTCCGTCAAACACGTCTGTGCATCTGCCGCAACCTCGTCCTGACAAACAATTTCTGTCGAAACGCAGTCCGTGGCTGCCATGTCCACGCCGGGCTGAGTTGTGGCAGTGCTGTCAGTGTCTAAAGCCTCTTGAACAGTCCTCTCAACGTAAAAGAGGATGTAGGCCTTGGCTTTCTTCACTGTGTCCTCATTGGTCAGAGTTACTGTGCTGTCGTTGAAGTGGTACCACTGGCCCTCGTGGCTGCCATATGCTGTATAATGCCCTGATCCAACCCTGTTATCACACACACACAATCACGTTTTACCTTCTGAATTTTTACAGATTCATCTATTGCTGGTGGAGCACACAGGAGTGGCACAACACTGCCACTTAGTGGCCAAATCTGGCATAGGAACAATTATCTGAATGTTCTTTCAAGGACTCTCTCTAATGCCTTTCTGCTTTAAACTGCAGCAGTCTATAAAACTTGTTGCTCTGTAGTTCAGTGATTGAAATTTGTGGTTAAATGAGGCTTTAATGCAGATGATTCACTTTTAAAGACCAGCTGAAAAGCACTGCGACCTGTCAAGCTTATTAGGCTGCTGCAACATGAATCTCCTACAAATGCTTTTGAAATGAGTACATTGTAAGTAGGCATAAGCCCAGAAACAAGGAATATTATTTGACTTTTTTCCATAGTTATCTTAAACAAAATGACTTGCATAAACCAAGGCAGTAAAGCCTGAATGATGCAAGACCTTGACTCACCCAGATCCATGGTGCACCACGACAGCAGCAAGGTCATACAAACAACTCCCTGGTAACGTGTTCTCTGGCTGCAGAGGGAAAAGAAAGATTTCAATCATGGAAATGTCTTGTTTGTTCAAGAGCCTCATGTTTGGAAAATCACATTTTAAGAGTTGCTTTTACACTTCAGATTTGTTGTGCACAAGATCACATTACGCGCAAAGGCTTGCACAAAAATGCTGTTTCCAAACTAATGAAATAATTTATAGTTTACAATTAAACTATAGTAAGCATGTTTGGTTCTTAAAACTTCAGACAAAGACTGAGGGATTTCGAAAATATAAATACAGGATGCAATGTATGCAATTACAGGCTTAAATTTGTAACAGGCATTGTGAGGAAACTGTTTCTGTGATGTAGGGAGAGCTGAAAAAGAAGAGACTTCCATTAGCTTTTCCTCATGAACTAAACTGTTAAGAGCTGAAACAACAAATTTACACAAATGTAACTTTTTACTACATGGTATTCACTCATCTACCATCAAAAACAAGCCTTGAGTGAGATCCAAGATTCAGCTCTTCTGGGAAGGCTTTCCATATTGTTTAGGAAGTGTGTTTCATGGAAACTTTTTAACATTCTTCCAACAGTGCATTGGTGAGGTCAGACATTGATGTTGGATGAGAAAGTCTTGCTCACAGTGTTTGCTAGAATTAGAACCAAGAGTTGCTGTTTTATCAAGCTGAGGTCAGAAATCTCAAATTCTTCTATACCAAGCCCGCTCATGTATGAGCATCTGTTGTATACTGGTGCACAGTCATAGGAAGTTGAGAGAATGAAATTGTTCCTAAATGACTCTGTATGTTGCAGCAACAAATCTTTCTTTCACTAGACCTAAAGGGCTAGGCTAGCTTGTAAATTTTTTTATTTCTTAGTAAAAAAAAAACACTTTCCAGATATCAAAATGATATAAAACTACTTGACATAATAATGTCTATTAAGACGTTTCCAGCTCACCTCAAGTAAGAAGCCCCTCATGTCCAGGCCCTTCAGCGGAAACTCCACATAAGTGTCCACCTTGTTTCTCAGAAAGGCAGTCCAGTGGAACCGTTTGAGGTGCAGGCACAAGACCTACATTTCCAAACCAAAACAAAACGTTTTATGCCTCTTAAGCCTGAAAGAATGAGCATAAAATAAATAAAACAGTCATGAAGTAATAAATAAATGGCTCCCACACACCTTTGGCAGCTTCTGGATCCAGAACTTCTTGGTTGATTTCTGTCGTTTTTTACACTTGTGGCAATAATATAGTTCTGTTTCATCAAGTTCTTCCAGGTCAGTGAAGCTACGCAAGCAGTCTACAACAAATTAAACAAATAAGAACCTGTTTTCAAGATAACATAGAAAAGAATGGGCAACAAATTGGTTATCTTCAACAGTATTAGACTTACCACGTAAAGTGCATATAGGTCCTGGCTCCTGGTCCTTACTTCTCTTTTGTCTAAACTGACTAGGAATGTCCAAAGAAAGGTCTGAAGCAACAAGAATGGAGAAGAAAAGAGTATTTAGTTGGATGGATAAAATAGTTGGATAAACACCATAGGAAGAAACAAAAACATAGACAATAGTGTTATTTGTTCTTTAACAAAAAAAAAAAAATGAAAAAGGAATTTTGAGGCGGAAAAAAAGCTCGATTTACCAAGAAATGGATCAAACTTTCGAGATTCTGTTCCACATATCAGGCAGTTAACTTCGTTCTGAAGTATACCACCAAAAATAGACGTGACAACACTGGAAGTCCCATTTCTGCACAGAATCAGACGGGAAGACATTGGTATTAGTTAATAAAAAGGGATACTGATGTATTTGGGAAGAAATAAAGCAAGCCAGATTTTACAAATGAGTCTTTTTGACATATTAAGATGCATATTACAAGCAACAATTATGACCCAACGAATGATCTAAATAGCTATAAAATTGATTAATCATAAAAAACAATAATCAAAGTATTTAAAAAAAAATCAAGACCATTTAATGGGTGCTAAAAACATGACAGTGTGAAAGCTGCAGCTTTGCAGTTAGGAATTTTACTGCACAACAGTATGAGACACTTTTCAGTACCAAGATATGTCGAGGTTTAAAAAATAAAGTTCTTTTTGATGAGATGCCAACAAAAATGCTGGCATAATAATTATAACTATGTTTTCATATGTTTGCAGAAGATATACATGCATTTCTTTTTTCAATAAACATAATTAGATCACATTGTACTTTTTTTTTTAGACCATTGGTTTTTACTCATACCTTGAGAATCTCATATTTTCAGCAACACAAACATAAACAAAGACAAAAAAAAAACTCACATGCAGCATTTACTGTCTGTGGTGGAGAGTCTGACTCCGTCCTGAGGCGAGACAGGGTAAGATGCTCCGTTGCGGCTGTACTGGAGCTCCCTGTGGAGGTGGTCTAACAGGTAGCGCATGAATTCATGAGCATCCTGCTGCTGATAGCCCCTGTACAAACACACACAGTCTTGTGTATAAACACTCATTGCAAAAGAGGTGAGAAGAAAACAAATTAAATAGCAACTTTTTTTTTTTGTCTTTGTATGTTTTTACCTGAAACTGGGCATGATTTTCCAAATGGCATAAAATAAGGAGTCTGGACTAAAGGCGGTCTGGCTTCCTTGCCATAGGGAACAAAGAGTTTTCCTGAACTCCTCCACCAACGAACTGTTTAACAGAAAACAACTGTTTTACAACACTGCATAATCTTGAACAATAACACAAACTCTAATACTCTTCTTCTTAAAGTTACTTCAGATAATCTGACTTATTCCACCGTAGTACTGTGAGATTTATTTTTGTACTCCTCAAAATACCTGGCATGACTGGCATGTTTTTACATGACTGACAACAAATAATTTGACTGCAATATGATACTTTGAAATGAATGGGAGATTTATGCCCATGAATTCTCCTTCCTGCAGAAGAGGACCTTACACACTGTTGTTCCCCTGGCTGCGGGTGTGGTACATCCTCCTTCCTGCCGTCTTACCGCTGCGCAGGGCAACAGCAGGCAGCTCTTTGAAATAACAGCTGAACTGCTCGATGTTGCTGCCAAAGGAAGAACATTTTGTCAAAACAGAAACTGATGGGAAATGTGGAAGCAGACAACATCCAAAAAGTATGCCAGGAATCTCAGCTTCAACTTCACTCTGCAGTCACATAGTAAGATGCAATAGAGTCAGAGCTGGAAAATTTTATTCATCTCACTAATTCTCAATTAAGTTGAAGGGGAATGCTAAGGAATATAAACAGGAGTTTACTAAAAAGAATCCCAAACACTCAAATATTAAACAGATTCAAATATTACGAAGCAATTAATAGCTTTTTTTATTTAACATGTTTTGATATTATTACATAATCCTATTGCATGAGGCAAAGACGTATCAGTGGAGAAACCTGGCCTTGACTGCTTCTTGTTTCTAGGCAGCCTCTGTAATATCCTCCAATGTGCAACAGACTGTATTAATAAAGGCTGACTGGACATGGGGCCCTGGCTCCACTGGGGACGAACTGCTGATTTGTGCTGTAAATCCAGTGGACCACCTACATCCCTCACAGCAAAGCCTTACCTGAGTGACTGCAGGATGGCGTTCATGAAGCATGTGTTGCCCAAGTTTCGAAGACCAGTGGCACCCACAGCCACCCCGTCCTGAAAGAAGTGAATCTGAAGATTAAATCTATCAAATCTTATGGAAAGCCATTCTAGATTATTCTTAAAGTGGAATAATACTTACATTGTCTTTTAACAGCTTTCCATCTGGAGCTGAGCTTTCTAGAAGTTTCCTCTTCCTCTGTCTGTCTCCCAAAAGCAATGAACTGCAATGGATGTTTTGTTTTTTTTAATTTACAATATATATGACAAATTGTTTCAAAATCAAATACCATTAAAATTTCACCTAATCTTTGAGGCAAATTGTTTTAGCCAAATATTTTAGAAACTGCAGAGATGACAGAATAAATATCAATCAAATGCATTTTAAGGTTCTATTCGTGAATATTTTTACTTACTTTTCTAAACTCTGGAGATGTTCTCTCACCTTCTGTGTATGCCCAAGTTTGGTGTCATTCACAACAAAGTCATCACATCTGTAACTACATATAAATAAACAGTTACAACTCACACACATTTAAAACAACAATTTCTAAGAAATCTGCAGTGTCACACATTAAAGCTTAAGTACATCCATAAAAAAAGAGGAAATCTAACTGAGTTTTAAAGAAATTTTGCAAAACTGCATTTGTTCTTGGGAACACTCACCAAAATACACTGAAGTTGCTGCAGTCCATGCAGACAGAATGATAGGTTTTATCTTTCTCCTGTTTTTCCCCCTTCCTTTGACAAATGCTGGGGCCTTGGTTCTCTTCAAAGTGTTTCTTGGCATGCCCATTGACATATCTATATAAGAATTGGTAATTTAATAATGTAAAAACATCAATAATTACCAGAAAAATATATTAAGAATAAAAAAAAAAAAAAATCAGGAATTCTGATTTTCATGATATCTTGACTTTTATAACACAGGATTATTCTGTTTAATTATGCAATCAGGCTATGCATAGTGTATGCTCTCTATCCAAAATGCATAATTTTTAATTGAAGTTTAATAATTCAACTATGTGAAATCACAGAATACATGTCTCAGGTTTTCCCGTTTTACACTTCATTGTAAATAAGTTGAGTGGGGCAGGTTTCCAAATTTTGTATAAATCACAGCACCAACGTATAAAGAATGTAAACACATTACATCCAGGCTGCATCTTAACAATGTTGGGGGGGAAAAAAAAAAGTTATGCATTATCCAGTAGACTAAGCAGAAAAGTCAGGACTTATGTAATTGTGAATAAATAATGCAATGGTTAAAACTGTCCAAGGTTGACAATATTTTTCTTTTTTTCCATATAATAACAGTAATACTTAAATATCTTTATTCAATACTTCCATGTGGTCTGAATCCTATATATTGTTGGAACACATTATAAGCATTAATTAATGTCTAATATAGGCCTAATTTAAACAGTTTTTAACTAGGTAGCTTCAAGTCCATAATAACATATATTCAAGACCTACCTGGTTTAAAAAAAAACTCACTTACCTGATAAGCTTATATCTACCTTAACTTGAGCAAGTTAAAGATAATTATGTCAAACTGTCCTTCCATTGTAGACAGGTCTTCTTTGATTAGACATTTTGATCTCTAATCTATTTTTGCTTTATCTTTGTTTCCTCTTTTATGTACCAGAGATTTGCTTCAAATATAATGAGCTTAATAACAAATGCATGATTATTAGTATCACGAGAGAGAAAACTAAATGATAGTTTAGTTGTGGTTTCTTGTTAACAGCAAAAATCAGCTACTTACCGTCCACAGTGAACCATCAGACAGGTAAGGCAAATCCATGGACTTTTATTCGACCTGCAAACTAAACATAAAACACGACAACATAATGGAGGAAAATGGTGCGTTCGATTGAACCACTTTTTACTATTACTATAACAACTGAATTGTGATTTGCCCTTGTGGCTGTTTACTAGTAGCTACAGAGTGGCTAGCAAACGGACACAGATACGATTGCATGAGAAGTCTGACTTGGGGATAAGGTTAAAAAATATATACCCCTGACTGCTCCAACTAAACTATCTTCACATTAGTTTTACAAACGGAACTGAGACAAATGCCGCTCTTACCATTACAGCACCAGGAGGACGGTGTACCGTTAGGGAACCTGGGGGAGTCGGTGGCACAGCTTACGTTAGAGCTGAGATGAGGGCACTCCATCAGCTTCACAACTCTATGGACAGAACAACACCAGCAGCAGTACAAGGACTCTACAAAAAAACCCTCAACAATGCCAATGGTATCCGACCAGCTAACAATAGTTAGCCAATTAACCTAAAACAGCTAGCGAGTACACGTTTTCCTGTCTTCGCTAACGCCAACGCGTTAGCTAACTAAAAGAGCTTGCACTTTTCAGACTAAGAGTTCAAATAAAAGCAACCCTCGGTAGTTTCCACCCACACATATTGTAAGGCAAAACAGTAACGATATCTTTGGTGTTTACGCAGTAGGTAACTGTGGCCACAAACAAATGGATATAACTCAAGGAAGTGACGTACATTCCACCGGCTCTCGCTGATTTTCGTCACAAAGATGATTAGCCTCCGAGAAAAAACGCTTTAGCGCTTCCATCCTGGTGCATAAAAGATAGAAATGGCTGCGTAGGCAGTCTCATGTGAGGTAGCACTATTTCTTTTTAATGTATGATTTCTTACCTTTGCAAGTTCTATATTTAAATTGAATTTAGCTAGTTTTCGTAAAAACTTCCTTTCGGACTGCCTTGATATGGCAGCCCGTTGTGACATATAATCGACCCTACGCTCCCATCTTTATAATGTTTTTAAAAATCCACAGTGGTTTTTTTCTAACTTATGTTCTTATTTGTCGAAACACCCCTCAAAGTTACACTAGGTAGTAGTGGTCAGAAGGGCCAGTAGCACAATAAAGCCTTTTGTCAGACTACCCCAGAGCTGTGGCTACAATCCAGCAGGTTGCCATCATCAGAATGTGAATGTGTGCATGAATGGGAATAACTGATTTCATTGTAATGCGATTTTAAGAATCCTGAAAAAGCAGTACATAAATATTATGTCATTTGATGTCACAAGTACTTATATAAAACTGCGTTGTTGTGGTTGGTTTTTTTTTTTACATGTTTGTTAAAACTGCCACTATACCACAACAGAGAGAGATAACTTGCAAAAAAAAAAAAAAATCAACCTCTCTGGGTCCCTCCAGTGGTCTGCAGAAATACAGTGCTCCTGGGTCAGAAACAACCAATCAGAGCCAAACTCAAAAACTGACCTATCAGAGAGTTTGTGGAAGGAAGCCGGAAAGGTTTGACCCAAATGATAGCGTTAAAAAGACGAATATTCCTGACACTGACCAAATGTATGTAAACTTCTGAATTCAAAGAAAGTGTCACATAACATTTCTTTAAAATGTTCTCGCTAAGTTTTTCTGACATTTAACAAATAGAAATAATTTTGATAATTCCAACTAACAATAGACGTTTGATCTGATTTAAGTTCAAACTGTGAGAAAAAAAAATATGTACGCATTTTTTTAACCATGTAAATATTCGGTTTCAATTCTGACTGTTTAAGGCCATATGGCTCCAACAGCCTAAAAGCTGGTGAGTCAAAACCTGATGTTAAACTGACTCATTAAAGTTTCTGTTATGTTCTACAGCTCTAACACAACTTCAACCCCAATGAAGTATTTTGTCTTAAGAAGCTGTTTTATTCCTGAATTTGCTCCCCCTGACCAAACATAAGTTTTGAAAATGTTCGTAATAAACTAGATTAAGTGATGAAAAACTGTCTAAGAATTTTAGAATGAACAATTCAGAACATTACACCAAAAAGATTCACAATACCATTTACCTTCCTTCTGGTCATAATGTCATGGATAGTAAGTGTGTCGCAGAATTTTGTTGCTTTGTATTTTACTAGTCACAAAAGAAGATTTTCAACAATAATGCTGAAGAAACTGATAAAAACACAAACATAAACATAAAATTTATTGAAGATTAAAACTTTACCTTATTAAACCCCACTACAATGTAAACAATATATAAAGCACCCAAAAATATTCAGAATGGATTTTGGTAAATAAAACAGAATATTGATTTGAACAAAATAATAATGACATTTGTTGAATCTCCACGCCTCTATACT
Source organism: Girardinus metallicus (assembly GCA_903067095.1). Lineage (NCBI taxonomy): Eukaryota > Metazoa > Chordata > Actinopteri > Cyprinodontiformes > Poeciliidae > Girardinus > Girardinus metallicus. Next base: position 12,498 of record CAEGAE010007402.1, read on the forward strand.
TCAAAATGGAGAGCTAAACTGGGTTCTCATCCAGACATTTTGGTAGAACATACAGCACATTCTGCAAAATCACAATGCATTTTTATATCCAAACACCTGCCAACATATGAGTAAAATGTAGTATTTTGGAGAATGTTGTCCTTATCTATAGGGTTGCTTTTATTTCTATGTTTCACAGTTGTTAACTGTAAAAGGGCTTTATTTTAGACAAAAAAATAAGATATCTTAAAAAGTGAGGTTTTCAAAGAACATGATTTGTTTTAATATGTAGCGGATTTCTGATTATTTACTTGTAATTTTAAACTTACAAATATTTTAATTTGATTACATTTTAAATCTCTAGATTCAAAAATTGAAAACATTGGTTAAATCTATAAAAAGTAAAAAAAAAAAAACTCTTGGCATGTAACCTAAATTAAACAGCTCTAATTAAAAAAAATATATATCTGCTTCTTTTTAATGGAATGTAGAGTGTAGTTCTCAGGGACAGAAAAAAATATGCATTTGGTTTTAGGACATAAAACTTAGTTCTTAATGGCAACCAGGTGAAAAAAATGTGTTTTTTGGAAAAGAGGAGCATTCCTATGTCATTTCTATCCCACTCCCCTGAAGAGGTGCGTCGGTCTGGGGCTCCTTGGCTTTCTTCTTTTGGTGTTTTTTCCTACAGAAGAGCAATAAATGATGAAATACATGCAAAAAAAATGACTTGTTCAATTTTTTTCATACCACAAACATCAATATATTTTGTAAGAATTTTCTAAATTAGTAACAGAAGTACATCATCGTGAAAAGGAAGGAAAATTACATATGATGCTTTATTTATTATATTTATATGTATAAATGTGAAAAGAGCATGTATATCTTGCCCCTTTTGAATAAGCGTTCTGAATCAATCCTTTCTGCAGAGATTAATATTTTTACCCAGTCCTCTATGCAACATAGCTCAAGTTCAGTCAAAATTAGACAGTGTCCGTGCACAAGAATTTTCAATTATTGCTGCAGATTCTCAGATTTAGGCCATCCATGGCTGTACCATATGTTAAGGTTTTCCCCTTACTGCACAGTAGACCTCCACTTCCATCTCAAGTTCTTGCAGGATTGGTGTATATTTAAATCCATCCTTCTCCCCATCAGGCCTAAACATGTTCCTTTTCCCTAACAAATATATTTCCACACCATGATACTGCCCACCACTATGTATCAAAGTGGGGATGCTTAGTCATGGGGAATGTGGAATTTTGTTTTCCCACAACACAAGGTGTGCTTCTTGATCCTTACAGGTCCCCTCTGTTTACACTTATGTTAAATAAAAACAGGTGGATTCACATTGACTAATCATGAGGACTTCTTTGGGCAATTTACTGCAAAGAGAGTTTCAGAGGTATCAAATTAATTAGGACTGATAGAAAACTACACCTCACTTTTCAGATTTGATTTGGAAAAAAAATAATTTGAAAATGGGTATTATTTTACTTTCAATTCTCAAGTATGCCCTACTTTTTGCCAGTCCATCAGAAAAAGTACCAGAATATGAAAGAGGAGAGGAAAAAGCAGACTTACTTTGACTTCACCACGAGGAGGATCACAGTTAATAAGACAGCAAAAATGATAATGGAAAGCAGAACCGCAAAGATGATGGCTGTTGGAAAAGGCAGCTGTTAAACTAGTGTGTAAAATGTAAATTATTGAAAATATTGGTAAAATCTCCAACTTGGCAATCAATAAGAATTTCAATAAAGGCAAACAAACATTTATTCAGTCACTGAAGACATTTGTTCTCGTCTCCACTTACTAATAGGAGTGTCCGGTTCGTCCTCCTCAGGATCATCCCCTTCATCTAAGAACCAGATGGATCAACATTAGCATGTTGTTAAAAATGAAAGAAAAAAAAAAACACAAATCTACAACTTGAGATAGTTATTAGCTCACCATGAATGCCAACACAGGTCTTATTGCAGCTGTTGAAGTCAAAGAATCTGTTTCCATTTCCAAAGCATCCAGTCCAAAGGAACTTTTTGCATTTGTCGTGAATGGAGTCGTAGTAGTATCTGAGGAGTTTACTATTACACCCTCCAGCCGCATATTTAAAGTGACAAGCTTCAGTTTCTGTTAACAGAAGATACAGTTCATTTCAAGATAATCAGTCAATTAGTCTGTCTGTCTGTCTGTCCAAAGTGTGTCTTTCTGTCTTAGATTTTCACCACTTGGTGGCGCATAAATGCTACAAATTGTAGAGAACAGCGGTCTCCGGGCATTACATTTAAAAAAACTCCCCAAATCTTTTCTTTTAACAGAAAAAAAAAAATGTTATCCTGTGTGGAATATTGTTGAGGGACATTTCTTTTGTCTTTCCCATTCAAAAAGGTTTAGTTTTTTTTTTTTTTTTGTCATGGTTCTTTAGGCCATTAAACTGTTATCAGTGAGTTCTTACTCCAAAGTCCACCAACGGCATGAAGGATGTTCAGCAGTTATATCTGCCATGATTCATATTTACAGCTGAGAAGTGGTGAAAATAAAATCAACTTTCAAATCAAGTAATTTTTATTTTGCTTATCAAAAAAAAAAAATCTTCTCACCGTCCATTGGGTACAACATCTCTGAATTGAATGAACAGTTTCTCATGCACTCTCTTTCACTTAGGAAACGGTTGGCGTTTCCTCCCTGGCCTTGGTAGAAGAAAGGCAAGCACTTGTCTTCTTCATGTTTGTAATACACAAAAAATGTGAAAGTTGAGCCTTGACCTGGATCACTGGGCAGTTTGCAGAATTCTGTTGAATGACAAAAAGATAAGTTTAAGGATAATTTTTATTTTTCTAAACAGTCAAGTCCTTTTTTGTTCAGAATAATGCATGCTTAAACAGAACCTTTTTGTAAATCTATAACTAATGTTTAACTAACACGATCACCAGAGACCCACTCCCTGTTTTATAACAGCAATAAAAAGTGTCATTTATTTTTCAGCCATGTTGCTCTTTATGGGCTTCACAGAAAAGAAGTGTGTTTCAAGCAGTTTTTTTTTTTTTTTTTACAAAAGTAAGTTTAATATGGGCAGGGTACCTATGTAATTGACATTCTTACTGTAACAAAATAAAAATCAATCTTTTAATTCTGGAAAATGAAGACATATTGGGTTCTAATCCTAACCTGTATCTTTTGACTAAGATACAGGTTAGTTTCAGCTCAGCTTAGATTCAGGTGCAGTAAGGTGATTCTTGTGTAAAGGTTTTGAATTACAGCGGAAGGAAACATCTGGTCAGCTTAACACAAGCAGGAGAATATATATATAACATTTTCAGCAAAATAAACAATCATAAAATACTATAATTTGAGCTTCAAGTCATAACATGAACATGACACAAAGGTACAATGATAATGTAGTAATAGCTGTTTAAAGGGTAATGTTTAGTTTTACCTGTAAAACCAACAGATTTTTGCTGAACTGACTTGTTTTGTCCTGTTACTCCATGTCTACAGTTTCAGTCGTCCCATGTGTCAGAAAAAATAACGCCCAAGTCACACCAAAATAACTGAAGGTGAAGTCGCACCTCAGAGATCACAATGTCATTGAAATTAGCTCATTCAACTCAAGTGAACAACATAAATCAGATTGAATTCAGAAACCAGTTCCATACTATTGCAAAAACACATACGCCCACGTGATGGCCTAGATTATAGAAAGCTAGCTTCAACTCTACAACATGTATTCCTAATTATCTTCAAATTAACTTTCATTTTATGAAAAACATTTATAAGAAAAAATACAGCCTACCTTGTTTTTGTGAGTTGCTAGTGTGGAGTGCTGACAAAACAATTCCTAAAAGCAGAAGTTTCTTCATTTTGCTGCTTGTCTCTGTGCTGTCTTTCCTGGAGTGACTGAAGGATATAAACTACAATGGGAGTGGGTGCTTTATTATTATTGACCTTTGGACATGTATTTCCCTAATGATAACTCCGTCAATCGAAACTGATGTTAATGGGAACTCTAGAATACTTCTCTGTAACAGTTGTACTGTCATAAAAAAATGTTTGTAGATTGTGATATTTGAGCGCAGACAGACATGCTAAGATCCATATTGCAATAAATGTGAACTAAGGCCTTGTTATGTCAGTCCAAATACGATGTTTATGCATTTCTCAGGATGAACATGGAATAAAAAAGATCTACCCATCCTGAATTTTAGTTCTTTTTTGAATTTAGCAGCTCACACAGAACTTTTGAATTTTCCTTAAATACTGCAAAGAAGGAAATAACATTGGTACCAATATTTTGTGGCTAAGTATTCAGAAAGCAAGTAAGTACCAGTTACAAAATATAGTTATTAGTGTGAATGCCTTCAGCATTGGTATTGACATCTTCTATGGCTTATGGCTTATATAGTAGAGTATTGGCCATTCTAACACATGAATCTACTTTAAACACTTTACACTAGCTCCAGTTGTATGTGGTTGTCCAATTTCTATTTCAGGTGCCATTCCTTTAATTTTTGCTAACTGGCTACCAAGATGAACTTTTATAGACTTTTATCCCAATGTTGGTCCAAGATCCTAATGATCAAGATGCAAAAAATCTCAAGGAGAGGTTTAGATCTTGTGTGATTTTAGAAAAGAAAGAACAGAGAAAAATGACATAACCATTGCTATGTATAACAATAATTATCATTTAATGTGTCCCAATTATCATGCAGAGGTTAAGTTAAAAAAGAAAACTCAACATGTTTGTTTAATATGAGAATAAAAGACTACAAAACTATTTCTCTCCATTGGCAATTTATTCAAAACAGTGTTTGAATAAACAGTAGAACTGATCTCTCTTCCAGTTCTGTTCACTGCACATGCCTTATAGATGTACACAAGTCATGAAGACAGAACATTGTTCACACAGTGGATACATGTTTTATAGAACAGATGACATGAAACAAGTTAACAAAGACTGGTTGTAAAAAAAAATATGGTGATCTAACATCTCATTCTGCCTCTCTTCTCCAAAACAGATGTTATTTTAAGTCAGAAAATATTTGACACATTAATATAATCAGTGAAGATAGTTGTTGACAAATGAATGTTAAGAACATAGCACAATCTGTGCCTGATAAGTTGTCTAAACTTCTTCTCAGACCAATGTGAATGACCCTGTAGCCATGCACCAGGTGCCAAAATGTTGATTCTGTATCAACTAGTATCTTCCCTATTTTTTTTTTTTATCTTATTCAGCTCTACATAAAAATTATGCTCTACTTTAATGTTAATTTATGACAAAATGTGTAGTTTTAACAAGACTAAAATGTGAAAAAGTTCAAAGAATATAATTACAAGCTACACTTCATGATCTTTCTTGCAGGAAAATGTAAGCCGGGTTGTTACTGAATGTCACTTTATGCTTGAATGATTTAATATATCAAAACAAACATCATAAAAGTCCCAATAATCCAACATTTACAGTTAATAAATTTTGTCCAAATGTCTAGACAACGACAAGTCTAGACATTACTTTCTATCATAAAATGGAAAGTGCCACAGAATGCATCATCATGCAGATATTTTTTTTTAATATATATTCATACAAGCTGTATTCAATCTCTGTACAGAGAATGAATTAATAATCTGCAAGAAAATGTTGCAGTCGAGAGGAAAAACATTTCGGTACACTGTTTAAAATAATAAAGCTGGAATAAAAAACTTCAATACTTTGAATGTAAACATGCGGCTGGACGTAATAACGCCAAGAGGTTGCTGCAGTGTGGAGCGCTCACACTTCACCTGACAGGACTCAGAGCGCCGCGCTCAGCGTTACTGCTGCGCTACTTCAGATTTAGAATGAGGTGGAGACCTAAAGGAGCTGCTGCATGGCTGTCACCCTCCGGTGCCCTAGATGACTCTTACCACCGAGTTTGTTGATGCTCTGACGTCAGTTTGTGTCAACAGCATGAGTATAAAAGAGCTTTTTGGAGACGAGTACTCCAAGATCCCGGAGCTGTGTATTGAGAGGAGGTCAAGATGCGCAATTTGAGTTTCATCGCCAGCGTGCTCCTGCTGCTGACTTCCCTCAGCTTCCTTCATGGTAAGGTCTACAAAAACTGAGCATTTCCAGAGTACCTAGTGCATATCGATACATCTGCTTCACGAATGAGATGATATATGGTTGCTTTTTTTCTGTCAAACAGCGGTTATCATTGACATTCCTATCAGTTATCAGTGTTAAAAGTTACCGCTTCTAAGTATTTTTAACAACAATTTTATTCATTTATTTTCTGTCCATTTCAGGTGCTGAATGGACGTATAGTGGTAAGTCTGTATTTTATTATTATTATTTACAATAAATTGCATGAACACCACACATACTGTATATAGTGTTTATATATA
>CAEGAE010007406.1:0-50332 GCA_903067095.1 Girardinus metallicus
GAGAGGCAGAAGAAGCAATGCTCCCATCAGGCCTCAGGCACTCTATGGGGCAGCCCTAAGATCTGAGGTTGCTGCTGGTCATGTCACAGTTCAGCAACATTACAACATTACTTGCTTGCAAAACTTTAACAATTTTTGTATTAAACACTTAATACCATTTTTTTTAATTATTCTAGATCATATGTGTCAAACTCAAGGCCTGGGGGCCAAATCTAGCCTGCCTCTATATCCTAGAGGGCCATATGAATAGGACTTTTAAGATATGGGTGCTTAAATATTATTTTGCCAAACAAGTCAAACTGTTTTTATGTAAATACTACTAAATTACAATGTTAAACCATTGAACTAAGTATTTCACAACATGACCTGCAGAAGCTGGTCATTTATTTTCAGTGGGGTTAAGGAAGGTTGTGCACTTCTTACTAACAGCAGGTTGCAGCCAATCATGTCAGCAGTTTGGAATGTGAGGTCAGACGTGGATGTGTTCCAATAATGTTATCCAGCTTGTAAAGAATAACAGGTGATTTGATTTAGCCCCATTCCTGTATTGGATTTTAAAATAGAAGTTTTGGAAATGGAAATTAACTTATAGAAGTTTACACCTACTGTAAACTTCTAAAAGATTGTTATAAAAAAGATCCTTTTTATTACAATTCACACAACAGAGAAATTGCTCGTTAAAAAATGGACCTGTAGAACTTCTGTTGCTACTTCAACACACATAACTGATGAGCTCAAAACTGAGGATGGAAAAATTACAGAAAAAAAATCAGTAACTAAAATATTCACATTAGTTTGTCCCACTGTAACTTTGTGTGGACAATCATACATGTTTTGTTTTATGTCGGGTGTGTGTACCTGGGTACTGTTTGCCAACCATAATATGTCCATGTTAATGTCTTCATAACCTTGTCTGAGCTTCAGGAATGTAAATCTCAATGCTGTCAGCGCTCTCTGTTGCTGAGTTCTGGCGTACAGACGCCGCTCTCTTGGCAGCCATCAGCCTCTTTCTCGCCTCCTGCCGCTGCTTCTCTGAGCTCTCCAGTGAACGGTCTCTGGCAAGTGGTGGGTGGTGGTGGGGGACCACCTTGTGTGGTTTTTTTGGCACAGGAGGTGGAAGTCGCCTCTCCTGGTAGAGGAAATCAGAAGAGGGTAAGAAAGTAAGGAAGTTGGGATTTCTGGATAATTACATATATCAAGCTGTAATGCAGTTTTATTTTTTGTGTATGTCTGACTGTAAATAATTATAAACATCAGTTCTCTAGATTCCTTTTTACAACTGAGTGATTGCTGACCTTTAACCTTGTCCATAAGTTCCTTGCTGTTTTGATCTTAAATAAACTTTTTAAACTTTTACTTTCAAGCTCACTAAGAGCTAGAAGGAACCACTTTCAGACAAACCAAAAGGATATTCAGTCCTTTATGTCATTACGAAATAATAAAACTTGACCAAACATAATAAAATCCAGTGTTTGAAACAATTAAAATGTTTATTTTCTTTAAATGTAACATCCATTTTTTTTAAGCCAAAAGCTGTAAAACATTTTTAGTTTTTGTCCTGTTGTGAATTTTAATAGATGTCACTGTTAGCTATGGTCTAAGTATATTTTCTGCTTCTTATTTTGACGTGTTTTGAAATAGTGTACTTTACACTGAAGATATCTTAGAAGTATAACACTATCAGTGACATACTCATCTGATCATTTATCTTGCCATTTGCAGAAGCAAGACACAAAACATAAAGCCACACATGTAAGATGGCTGCAGGTGGCAGAAGGAAGCATGAAGAGGTGGATGAAAAGACAGACATGATGGATCCATGGAGGCCCAGATTGGTCAAGGCCCTGTGGTGTTGTTGGTTATGCTGATTGATGTGTGGCTGTTTGCAAGCGCCTTCACTGTTAACATACAAAAGAAGGAGAACAAGAAAGAAGCAGACAACAATGAGAGCAAATGATGTAATGTCAGAGAAGACAGTGCTTAGAAAAAACAGAAAGATAAACTTACACAGCAGATATACTAAGTAAAGAATATATGTGCATTGCATGGATACAAAACCATGCATGAGTCAAATTATCTGATATTCCTGTAATAAAATATCAAAACATCCCGCATGTGAATTTTGTTAGTCTGTTTGACAAAGTGATGCACACTGATTTTTATACTTGGTTTCTCAAAGGAACAAGGAAAACTTATATGTAGCAGGTTTGTAAAGTTTTGCAGAATGAAAATGTCACAGAAATGCCATTTACAGCTGCTGAAGACAGAAGTTTCATTACGTAGGGTTGAAGGAAAGTCGACATTCTGAAAAGGGGCTGGACGTCAGCTTGAGGTCCCCCCAACAGACTGAATTTAAACCTCATAAAACAACTCAAGAGTCACTGAGCAAGGGGCCCAGAACACTGGACAGGTCATCTGTCTCTCACAAGGGAACACAGCAACACAATTCAGTCTTTTGCTAAGGCCGATTAACCTTCTAATCTTGTTTTTGGATAATGGGAAGAAACCTAGACATAACCCACATATAATAATAATATTCTTTATTTTAAAAGGGACGGTGTACACATCAATCATAAATGTCACCATTTGACACGCTGTAAAAGGTTTATATCATACGCTAATTGATCTCCTGTCCCTGATGCCAATTAGCTTCTGTTATAAGCTAATTCATGATGACAACATGCAAACTCCGTCCAGCCAAACCCCCAAACCAGGACTTTAACTCAGGACACTGTGGCTGTCAGACAACGGTACTAACAACAGTGACACCTGGCAGATCATCGGAGAAAACACTGTATATATGAGGGCATAAATTTAACAATGAGGGTTTTATATGCCATGCTTGAAGAGAGCACCCCTGTCTTGTGGTCTAAAGAAAGATGCAAACTGAGAAATGCAGTCCTTACTTCAAAGGTAAGGTCTTAATGGCTGCTGTGTGTCCTTATGCAAAGAAGTGCTTCAGGCACACACAGAAAACATGTATCTTTATGATATATTGTTTCAGCACAGTTGTGTGGTTATGCAGGAGTTTGCAGCAGGCAGGGAGTCTCTGGTTGGGTTTGCAAGTAAAAGACAAAAAGAGGAATGAAGAATCAGCACCCGATTCTTCTAACTTTCTAACTCTTCTAAATTTGTTTTTTGGCCTTTGTGCGGGTAGTATAACTGAAGTAATGTTCTTTTTGATTTATGTCAGAATTTTCTGAAAAAGGAACATTCCCAACCTCGTTTTACACTGAGATAGAAGCTTAGACAATTGAAACAAGTAAGGCAATGAGAGCATTTATTTGAGCTTACCCACATTCAAGTACAACTGATGTGAGCAAAATAAACTGGCAAGAATTAAACAGATGTTCATTAACTAGCTTGCACATGCAACAAAGTGATAAAAATGCTAATTGGATTCTGGTGTTATAATCCATATTTTTATACATTTTTATATTTGAAAAACAATTTAAAGAATGAAAACTAGTTCATCTTAAACTATGATCTTAGTTCAGAATACTTAGATGTTGAATTCAGCAACATGAACAGCACTGTTGCTGATTTGCAAGCAACATTTAATAGTTTAAGTTTGTTTTTGAAAGCCCTCATTGTGCTGTTAGAGTCCCAGTCAAACCACCAATTTCCATTTTTCCAGCACAAGAATTTCATTCTTTTTCTGCAAACTCACTAGAATGAAGCTTCTTTGTTTGTCATTTCAAAAACTCAAAGCTATCTAAAACAGTTTGACCAGAAAGTCTATAAGAAAAGCGACTTAAAAGTAAATTAGCAAGTTTGACCAGAAAAGTCAACGGTTCTGCTGTGGGCCACAGCAGAACAGTTGACGTGCTGTCATGTCATTGTGGAACGTTTGTTTTCAGACACATCCTTCAAGGTCAACAAGACACATCAAGCAGAGGTCCTGTAAAGCTCCTGCTCCTGCAGTGTACGTCACGGTTTGTCATCATATGTGTGGATTACAACAGTAATCATGGCAGAGACTAAACACACTTACAAAATTTTGACCCATCACACAACAGTTTCACAGGCACGGGGATTCAAAAAGTTTATCAGCGGTGTTTTGACAAAAAAAGGCGGACATCAAGATGTTGAGAAGAAAATGACACTATTTTTGTCATGCAAGTGCAACAGTGAGAACTTATTTTGGTACATCGGCACAATGATGCTGGGTCCTATAATCAATGCTACTCAGCAGCATGGACTACATGCTGCATGTTCAAACACACTTCTTAACGTGTGTTTGAACTTTAAATAAGGGGTGTACCGATTTATCAGTCGGCCAATTTATCTGTGCTGATTTCCTTTATTTTGGAAGATCAATGATCAATCGGTGCACCCCAAGTTTAAACTCATTTAAAGAGCTAAAACTGTGTGAAAGGCAAATATCCACCAGTTGAAACAAACTGGGATGCAAAGCAAATCTCTCAAAAATAGCACTAATAACAATGCATTCAGTCAATTAGGCCAGCAAAATATTAGCATCACATACATTCAGCATTGTCTTTGCGCCTGATATCGTCTTTATGCCACAGTATTACATAAGGAGACCTAAAGCATTTGGTCCACACCTAAAATTCTACAATCAAAAGTTACATCTAATGCTTTCATAACTTCTCACTAAGTTAGTTCAAGATAATAGAAGAAATTTCTAAACCTGACATTAATGTCATTTTAACATAGACATACAGTCAGACAAGAACTATCTTGAAACATCAAGGTTAAATCACAGTTTCTCTCTCTTTCTTTAGATATGTTTGCATTTAAAGATGTGTTAATAACTATGGGTCTTAATGAAACCTAGCATTTCTTAAAATTCAGGATCAATAGAAAAAAACAATCGAAAATACAAATATTTATTTCAAATGAAAAAGTATCCAGTTTTTACCATAATAAATGTTTGAATAAAAGGAAATGTGTTATTCTAGTGTAGATTACACTTGTGAATAGGTGAATAACCTTAACACTTTGTGATATTCAATTCTAAATATCATGTTCATGCAAAAGCCTATAGAATAATAGATAGAGAAAACAACAAAGGAAGGCATAACACTTTTCCATCGCCTAAGAAATCAGAGTACCTTTCTATCGGGAGGGTCCAGGGGTCTCCAGTTGTTGGCCCTGAGCTGGTGAAGCTCATCAAACTTGAGGCTGATGTTCTCAATAGACAGCTGAAGCATATCCCAAAAGCCAGCCAGGTCTGAGGCCACAGGACGAGGATGGATGCTGACGTTCTGTAATGGTGCAAAAAGCAAAATAAAAAAGAAGAAAAAATAAACAGAACTAATCTAAGGAAAATGCTTATTAATTTTTAATTGGCTCCAAGTGGAAGCATGGTTGAACTGAGAAGTATGTCACACTATTGGTTATACTTGTTATATTTATGTATTATGGACAACCCAAATGATGATTGCAAAAGGCTATATATAATGTAAAGGAACAAAATTATAAGAATAATTCTCAATCATTTTTGGAAAGTAGATTGAATTAAAATAAGGAGACTTAATTGAACCGACCTGAACCCTATTATACACAGAGTGTATAATAGCAGAGTGATATTTCCATGAGACTATTAATAATTTTATTAGCTGTTGTTATTAGCTTATTACATAATAACAATAGAAGATAAAAGTTACATCAATTGCATAATCAATACCTTATAAATAGCTATGTACACAAAAGCTACAACTGAATGCATTTTCTGAGCCATCGATCCAAAGTTGGAATTCAGAGCATTGTAAAGAGTCCAGTAGGCCTGAAGATGCAAGTTTTCCAGTAACATTATTGATAATGGTTTTTGCACTCACCAGGTTCTCTTCACATAACTCCCTGAACTGCTGAAACTTCTGGGAGATCAGAAGCTGAGCACTTCCAACAGCAGTTCTCATCTTTTCCAGGACTGAGAACACAAACACAAGTTATGGTAAATTAAACTGTAGGATAAAAACAAGGCTTGAATGTATTTTCACCTTTGAAAATGATACAAAAATTGATATAAAATGTCTACACACCTTGCTTGAAATGCCAGTTTTTTGAAGTAAAACATATCCAAGTCAAAAGCGATACCTTGTGATACCTTTCCTGCAGGAGGGCATTGGCTGAGATAATGCTGCCATCAACTAATTGTCCTCCCTCTTCTGTTGTAAAACTTTTTACTTTTCTAAACATCAAAATTAATCCTACATCAGTTCATCTATTTCTTTATTCTGTTCTGTCTTCTCAAACTCCTAAAAATCCCCACAGAGACTGTAACAGCCCGCAAACAGCTGAAATTATTCTCTTTTGACTATTTTGGACATTCTCTACAAACAAATGGACAAATAAGTGTCCATTATTTGGATTATTTGCTAAATAATCCAAATTATTTAGCAAATAATTTGGATTTAGGTTCCACAGAAAAATCTATGAATCTATGATTATTTAACCACCAATAGGTGGGGGAGAGGGATCTAATGCATGGAGAGCATCTGGTGGATGCTGTCTGACTCCCACCAAGCAAGACTGAATTCTGCAGTTCCATCCAAAGATGTGTCAACAAAGCATTATTTTAGGGTTTATTAGTTTGTTTTCTGGTTGAATTGTATAGGATGCGTATCACAGTCAAGGTAGAAAAAGCTTTAAAATTATTAGTCATAGTCTAAGTGTTTTACATTGCAAAATTTATTGGAGGGCTGTGTAGACTTTTTGTCTATTGTCTATAAACAATACGTGCATTGCTGCATTTTTTCCACTCATCAACAAGTTTGACATGTTCCACTAAATAGTCCGTTAATCCACTAACGGTCCACTATTATAGTTTCTTGAACAAGCTAGGATAGGTCTGTGGACTATGCAAAACATGTTCATTACATTTAATACACACAATTATTCTCAGATATTGATATTTTACCCATCAGTCCTACTGGTTTTGAGCTCATTAAGGAATGCGCTGTTTTAGTGCTATGTCACAATTATACAAATGAGCTGCTGCTGGCCTCGATGAAGTGTATCCTTACTTCTGGAGGATGGAGTTTACGCAGCCTCTAAAACTGCCACAAATACAATTTGTAGCTATATCACAATTTGCAAACAAATGTTCTTTGACAACACAATCTAAACTGGTCAAAGACCACAAATTCTTCACCAAACAATACCTGTTTGACTGTGAAGGAACGTGTTTTTGATGTTAGCTAGCTAACATTATGTGACCTTTCTGTTTTGGAAATAGAACGTTGTTAGGTTCTAATCTTGATTGGATTCTTATAGTATAGAATAGGGTTGCCACCCATCACATAAAATACGGAATCATTTGTTACATGGCAGTTTATTTCCAGGCTGCCACCCACCACCTCTAGACTTCATTTTAATGAATGTCTCTGAAGGGCTTAAAATGGTTTCTGGAGTCGTGTCCCCCAAGTTTCTTGTTGTGGTCATCTGAGCTGTGCCATAATTATACATATATATGCAGACATAGACAAATGTATGATATGTGGGGCTGTGGGCACTTCATACCATGAGAGTTGAATGACTTAGGTTGCAGTGTGTGTCGCTTATTTTGATTTCTCAAAAGTGGCAACTCAAGTAAAGGATAGAAATAATTTTTGCAACCACATTTCTGTTGTTGACTGCAAAATTTTGAGTAAGATAGAAATCAGCAATGTTACTGAAATGTTTCCCCAAACACTGTATTGGAACAGTTGAGGGAGGGGCGTCAGTGAGACGACGATGTCACAGGTCAATTTAGAAAATGAAGGAAGTTGATTACCTTCTCAGACGAATATTTATCAAATGTTGTAATTAGAGTGTTAAGTTTTTTTTCTACTTTGTTTTGCTGCAGCTCCAGACTTGGCAGTAGAAAACTGATGTCAACATACATAGGAATAACATTTTTTATGTCCCTGTCAGCAGGTTACACTTGATTCTGCTGTGGTGTGGTGGAACTGAAGTGCATGTCATGTTCTTTCTCAGCTGGGAAAACCCTGTTCTGTTTCAAACTACTCACTACAGCACTATGGGCTATAAGACAGTACCATTGGCTCTGTCATGCACCAGTTCACTGCAGATCTGGCACCTGCCAACGACAAAGGTCAGGAATTAATATTTTTTTAAACTTGGTGATCTTAGACCAGGGGTGTCAAACTCCAGTCCTCAAGGGCCACTGTCCTGCAGTTTTTAGATGTGCCACAAGTACAAAACACTGGAACAAAATGGCTTAATAGTCATTCATCATCCATCCTGATGCGCCCCACTTGTGTCCAGTGTATCCTTCGTGACCCACCATATCCTACAATTCATTGAGGGTCCAAACTGGGTGTTCAGGAAAAGCAGCAATGGTGGTGAAGAGCAGCAAATTATTTTTGCTATATTACACTCCAAGTGACACAACATTAAATTTTACAATGTTCTTAGACGAGAATGTAGCTGTGTAAATCTCACATATCTGCTTGGTTTATCAATACTCCACCTAATTGCAATATTGCTCTGACAATATTTTCGGAGATGTCTGCTCCCGCTGCATTAACAGCCAGCTCCCCTCGCCAGCTGTCAGCAGGCTGGGCGATCCAGATTCGGTTTACTGGGAGAGAACGCCTGGCTTCTGACTCATTGTTTTCAAACTTCCAATAGTTTTCTCCAATGAGCGGAAGTTAAACGGCGACATTGTTCACTCAGATAATGTCTAACAGCATAAAATTTGGTTATCCAAAGTATTTAATTTATTCCTTAGCGAATCAGTTTGACTGATTAAAATGAAGCATTCAAACACAATAGCTTTATTTAACCACAATGTTAAATAGTCTCATTTCCTTTTCAAGCAGTCATTGTGCAGGTGTAAAACCAGCAGAACAAACCTGTAATGAAATGGATGGAGGTGCACTTGGGGTTGGTTTGTAAAAAGTTGCAACAATTTAGAAGTTTTTGAAACAAACTGTCTTGCAAACACCAGCAGTACATTTACTTATTCCTAAAAACAGCTGGGTGTTTGGTGTCTTTTGCTCTTGGAATATTTGTAGAAACCGCAAATACCCAAGTGGAAGGACAGAAAGATGCAAAACTGACTTTGCAATAAAAAAACAAATTTTATACTATTCAGATTTAATGTTTAAAATGTGTGCTGCACTATTTATCCTGAAATGTTTGCTAAAAGGCTGAACGATGAATAAACTCATATAAAACCTACTGTCTTCAGGTAACTCATTCTCCCGCTGGTCGAGCTCCATCTGCCGACACCATCCCTCCAGTCGGTCGGTCTCAGCTTGGAGAAGCTTCAGGAACCAGCGTCCATCTCTCTGACAGACCGACCGTTGTACCACCTTACATCACAATATTCAGATTTGCACATACTGTCAAAATAGTGTATATGAAATATTAATTAAAACTACAACAAACCCCTGAATGAAGCTGAAAGTAGCTGCAAATTTATCTATCAGTAATGGACAAGGTTAACATTTTCAGCTGCTGATAGATAAATATCTTAAAATAAGGTTAGTCAGAAGGAAAAATGAACATTCATTCTTCTAACGCTAGCATTTTCTACTAACATTTTCCACATGTGCACAGCAATAACACGATCTAAAGAAGATGAAATCTTGAAATTAAATTTAATATTTATGTGTGTTCTAAATATTAAAACACATATTGGGGAAGTGTGTTATGAGGAATGCATTTTATTAGAAATTGTATATGCAAGAACACCTTAAAACAAAAAAATTATGTTTAAAAATCTAATTTATTTCAAAAGATAAAAAATATAGTATAGATTCAGTAACATATTTCAAATGTCAGAAATTTAGCATCTGACATTGAACATTACATGTTCAGATAACATGTAATCTGAACATGTTATCTGAATAATGCATCAAACTGCACATTTGACAGGGTTGATTATTATATTATGACCCACATAATCACTGGGAAGGGAAGCCTGCAGACTTGACAGTTGTCCAGCAAACAGGCCAGCATTTCACTCACTGAGGCGAAGCACACATTAACACTGGCTGACAGGAAGTTTTCCTTTCATGGATTTATGGAGAGCACACATAAAGACAATCATCAGTAAAATGCATTCATTACCTTATTTATACACATGCTGTTTTTGCGAGTCTCTTTAATAATTATTGTGTTTTTTCTTAGTCTGTTTGAGGAACATCATAAGCTAGTTCAGGGTGAAAAATATAGTTTAGAACAGGGGTGAGGCAGACACCCTGCTTAGACTAGACTTAAAACTTTCCTTTCTGATAAAACTGTTAGTCAGACTGGCTTAGGCTGCATTTTCCACTCTCTGCTACTTACTCCTACTTCTCTCCAATTTTGCATTTTTCCTGTTATTTCAGCTTTTAATTTTTTGTTCTCTGTATTTTTTCTCTAAAGCTAGTGTACATCTGGTCTGGTTTCTGTTAAGCTGTGATACCTTCCTGGAGGGATCATCAGCTGAGCTTCTGCTGCCAACAACTTAATGATCGCCTTTTAGGGATGATACACTTGTCCCTGTTAAACCCCATTTCTCTCCGACATTTGATCATTGACTGAGCTTTCACTCTATGTGCGCTTTAATTCTACAGACTTGAAAACTGTCCATGACTGATATCAGATATAACAGCAGTAATAATATTAGATATCAGTTCCAACCCAAATGTTCATATCGGTGCATCCTTACTTTTTTATATGTATTTTGTGAAGGACTTTGGTCACCGATATTGAGGATGTGTAAAAAATGATTGAAATGATTGATATGCATTAAAAACAAACCAAAATGAGTAAAACAAGTCAACATACCTCCAGAATAGCAGAGCTGTTGAAGTCTGCATCAAGCGGGTCATCAGTAACAGTATCTATCCAGGGGTCAGGCGGGGGGAGGATGGACGGGTCAAAACCAACATCATCATAATCATCTGAGGCGCAGGCATGGTAATGGTTCCCTGAGCCTTGAATGCTGACGGTGGAGGTTGCTGCATCGCGGGAATACTTCCGAGACATGCCACAAGAAGCCAGACGTCCTCTGTGAGGGTGTGGAGAGTCTAGAGGAGTGTCTAGGAGGTCTGGCCGGTCTAGATCTGCCTGAATTGGGAAATAAAGAGGATCCAAGAATTAACTTAATATTTAATTGTGTGAAATTTATATTTAGTTTTGTAAATATTCTACATTAACACATCATATTTCCAAATGATTTCTCATTTCCTCATGTCTTCTGTCAAGATCAACTAGATATTCTGTATTTTAGCCAAAAAAGGCTTTGCAATAGAAGTTAGATTTATTCCTCTACCTGAGTCACATTTTTCATGGTCTGAAAAATGTGGGCTGAATCTAAATTTGACATATACATGTAGAAATTTTATAATTTTTCTGCTAACAGATCTCCAAAGAATAAGATATGACACAAGTGTATAGATATACTGATTTTCACAGTGAAAGATCAGTAACAGAACCAGTCGTATGTGCTGCTACTTCTCCGTTTTTCTGTCCAGTGTCCCACTCAGAACTCTGGTCAGAACCAGTACTTTTTTTAACTTTATCCAACAGAGCTGTTGGATCAATTTTGGAACAGCATAGAGAACTTGCCCCAATCCAAATTATTAATCAGAGCCTGTCAATGCAAGCTTGCTGCTTACCTGTACAGCTGCTGTCACACTGTTGGAGCGCTGAAGTCTTCGATATCTAGACATCCAAGAAACCAACCATCAATATCTACACAATTCAGTCAACACTTTTACATTTTGCAATGTCTTTCTAAATATACTTAATACAACTCAGTAAATTAGTGATTTAGTGCGCATGCGCCATCATGTATGCAGCCTGTTGTGGTTAATCCTCATCTTTTTGCTTTTTTTATTTTTTTGGATTGATTATTTCGCAACATTAATTCATTTTTGAACTTTACTAAAAGCAAATTTTCAGTACTGTTTATTATGAGAGTCAGAATCTTTTTCTTTGCTGTAGAGATGCTTTTTTTACTCTGCTAAGCACAACAACTTGGCCAAATTGTTTTTTTACACCAGGGATCAGCCAGCACTCCTAGGTGGGCCCCATATGGGAAAAAAGAGGGCAGACCATATGGGTCCCAAATGGGTATGCCAATGTAGGGTCGCAGCCTACATGGGCCCTACATGGGCCCTATATGGCGGTGGCCCCACATGGGTTTGCCCATGTAGGGTTGCAACCTACATGGGCCCTACATGGGCAAACCCACGTAGGACCACCGTGGAAACCACGGACAAACCCATTTGGGACCCATATGGGCTGCCCTCATTTTCCCATATGGGGCCCACCTAGGTGTGCTGGCTGGGTTGTGTTGAAGTCAGATGACATGGTGTCCAGATCCACAGAAATCTCCAAAGTGATCTGGAGAAGGAAACATTGGGGTTGCAGAGGAGAAAAACAGTGGAGGAGTGCAATAAAGAAGAAACAACAGAGGCTTATGGAGAAGTGAAGTTATAAGTTGTTTCTCCCACCATTACCATGGGCAAGTTAGATTGATGGCTAACAAGATGGATGAATTAACCTTGCTGTCCAGGAGCTAGAGGGAGTATGCTGAATGTAGCCTAATGTGTTTTATGGAGACATGGCTGCACCTGATGGAGACACTGGGTGCAGCCATGCACCCAATGTTTCCATGGATGGTTTCCCTCCATGGAAACCCTCCAATGTTTCCATGGAGGGAACTGGACTGTTCAGCCCGACTGGAATTTCACTAAGAGCAGTAAACGGAAAGGAGGGTGTAGTGTGGAGATGGCTGCTGCAGTGATGGTCATTGTTTTATGGCAATGCTTTTTTGTAAAAAAAAAAAAAAAAGATTCATAGAGCAATTATTCATACATAATTATTCATACATACCAAAATTGTACTCCAGTCAGAATAGCATACATTCAAGAGGTTTGAATGTATGCTAATTAGAACTAGAAAGGAACCATAAATTACTTAAGCTTTAATTAAGCAAGTGTAAAAAATATTTACTAAAAGGCCTACTCAAGTACTGAGTAACTGATCATAATACCTGATTTAACATTTAAGTCACCAGACAGCCAAAAATATAAAGGTGCAAATTGTGGTGTTTTAAAGAGTTTTACCAAAATACTTATACAAATAAGGAGTTAGGCTTTGCTGATTCTAGTCCAAACTTACCACAGGGGCCAGTGTAGTCAGTACTTTTTCATGGTGACACAAAAAAAATGAAACAACAACAAAAAAACCCAGCAATATTTCATCACTTAATATGTTAAGTGAGCCAAAGAGCCACTTGCATATCCGTAGATGCAGGTTCCAGACCCCTAATCTAGCAGATGGAAAGTGTGATCCTATCTAAATACAACAGCTAAAAATGCAGCACTATGATTTTGAATTCATTGTTAAAGCAAAATTGTGAAGGTTAAAAAAATCCACCACTGAGTATTAACAAACTATATTTACACTGTTGACCACTGTCTAGAACCACCCCTGGACTGTAGGTCTGTGTCTGGTGCATTTTTGGTTAGCATGTTTTTTTTTCCATTAATAGGAAGTCAGGTTATCCAAACTGGTAAACCACATTAATGAAATAATAGTGAAATAATACATTAAATCAACACTGAGCAATGTATTCATAAAATGTAGCCTTCTGTGTGTTTTCTAAAGAAAACACACAGAAAGCCCTACAAATTGTTTTAAAGTAGAAAATATTTATGCATGTACTGGTAATCTATTAGCATGATTTGTTCTTTAAATGATCATTTATATTATTTTAGCTGATACTATTATAGATTAAATAAAGTGTCATCCAAACTCAACATCCTAAGCAAATAATCAAACCATAATAGTCTACCAACAGCACAATAAGAAACTTAATCATAGCAAAATGTTCTGTACCATATCAACTTCAGGAGATGATTGAGGGTTGAAAAGACGCTGATATCTGGTTCTTCTAGGTTCTGGCAGGTCTGCAGTGTTCCTCTACTGATGCATTCTGTCTGATATCATACAGCACACTGCGCCGCAATGGGCACATTCTTTAAAATGTCTGTATTCATCCTCACTAAGACGGTTCAGCCTGAGATTTATGTGTTCCCATTGCATTTTTGCAAGAGGTTTTGCTTCTAAGGACATGGTGTATTGGGTGGACATTTTAAAAAGACCCAGGCTGATAGCAGCTCACCTCGGCTGTGTAGTGTCCGTCTTTAGGTAACCATGATAACAGAATCGAACCGTAGTGTTCTGGGAGGGTCATGTAGATCCCGCCACTACACTTTAGCTTACCGTAATATTTCTTATGTTTTATTTTGGTCATTATTGTTACACATAGTGCTGATATGTGTGTGATAGGCATGTCTATTGAACAATTATAGAAAAATGGACCAATACATGCCCCTTATCGGTTCAGTACGGTACGCAACATTTAACAGCCAAATAATGGATGATTCCCTATTTTATGGGAAGGGTGGCAACCCTTCATGGTCTGTGATAACATCCACTCCGTTGTAAGTTGCTTGCAGACAGGACATTCAACTGCATTCATGATTATCTTGGGTGATTTTATTCATGTCACCATGGACAAAACTCTGCCCAACTTCACCCAGTATGTGAGCTGTCCCACCAGAGAAGAGAGGACTTTGGACTAATGTAAAAGATGCTTACAGTTCCTCTCCCCTCCCTCCATTCAAAGTTTGATCATAAACTGGTGCGCCTCAGTTCTTGGTGAAGAGCCAGCCTAAAATCATGAGGACAGTGAGGATAGGGTCAAAGGAGGTCGAAGGAGGTTACTGACTGTCAGAAATTCAAATATGGAGAACATTGGTGAGCTCACTTAGTGCATAACTGACTACTTCTGTGTTGACTCCATTATCCCTACCGAGACTGTTTATTATTACCCAAATAACAAGCCCTGGGTAACAAAGGAGATCAAAACCATCCTGAATGAGAAGCAGAAGGCTTTCAGAGATGGCAATGGATGACGTGCGAGTAATTTAGAGGTGCTTAAAGGTGAAGATCAGAAAAGTTAAGAAAGACTATAAGAAGAAGCTGGAGAGGAAACTCCAGCAGAAAAACATGAGAGAGGTGTGGAGAGGGATGAGGACTATCACCAGGTTCAGATCAGTAGGCTGTGGAGCAGTTGAGGGTAATGTTGACAGAGCCAGTGAACTCAACTTGTTTTTTAACAGATTTGATAATGCAGCCCCTTTACCTCCTATGCCCATCAATGCCGCTGCATTGATGGGCATAGGAGGTAACTCATTGGGTTCCAACTCATTGGAACCCAATGAGTTCCACCTTCACATCTCCTTCCCTCGTCTTGTACTCAGTGACCATCCCCCCACCTCTCAGCTGGTCATCTCTGTAGTAAACACTATCGCTGAACATATTAGAAGCGATATGTTCAGTGAGACTCCACTGTGCAATACTGCAGGCCCTGATGGTTTGAGACCAAGGGTGCTCATAGCCTGTGCTATCCAGTTCTGTGGAGTCCTCCAGCATATCTTCAGCATGATCCTGCATCTAATGAGGGTCCCTGTGATGTGGAAAACACAATGCATTGTTCCAGTGCCAAATGATTACAAGGACTGTGGCACTGACCTCCCACATCATGAAGACCCTGGAGAGACTCGTCCTTTAGCAGCTCTTGTCTCTTCTGGTCCAACCATACTTGGATCCCTTACAGTTTGCCTAACAGCCCAGACTTGGACTTGAGGACACCATCGTCTTCCTGCTTAACTGTGTATACACTCACCTTGACCAGTCAGCAAGCACTGTGAGGATTATGTTTTTTGATTTCTTGAGTGCACTCAACACCATCCATCCGGCTCTACTAGGTGAGAAAGCGCAGTGGATCCCCCCTTGTGTCCTGGATTGTGGACTATCTAACTGGTAGACCACAGTTCATTCCCTGCGACACTATGTGTCAGATAGTGTTGTCAGCAACACAGGAGCTCCACAAGGGACTGTCCTCTCTCCTTTCCTCTTCACCCTCCATACAACTGACTTCAGCTATTGCACTGAGACCTGTCATCTCCAGAAATTCTCAGATGACTCAGCTGTGGTTGGTTGTATCAGAGAGGGCGATGAGGTTGTATACAGGGCTGCTGTAGGCAACTTTGTCACATGGTGTGGGCTGAACCACCTGTAGCTCAATGTGACAAAAACCGAAGAACAGGTGGTGGATCTGAGGAGGAGGACCATGATGCTGGTGACCCCTCTTACCATCTAGGGGGTCAGTGGAGAACAATAAATATCTGGGTGTCCACATTGATAAAAAACTGGACTGGGTCAAGAACACTGATGCTGTGTACAGGAAGGGCCAAAGTCGCCTCCACTTTCTGAGGCCATTCAACATTTGCTGGACCTTGCTCAGGATGTGCTATGAATCTGTGGTTGCCAGTGCCATACTCTATGTTGTAGTGTGTTGGGACTGCAGGCTGAAGGTGGAGGACATCAACAGACTGAACAGACCTATCCACAAGGCCAGCGATGTTGTTGGAGTGGCGCTGGACTCTCTGACAGTGGTGTCAGGGAGAAGGATCCTGTCCAAGGTACAGGTCATCTTGGACAATGTGTCTCATCCTCTTCATGATGTGCTAGCTGCATACAGGAGCACATTCAGCCAGAGACTCATTTTACCAAAGTGTACCACAGAGTGACACAGGGAATCATTTCTGCCTGCAGCCATTAGACTTTACAATGCCCAACTCTGAGACAAAGAACCCTAGTTCTTTGAACTCATATGTAGGTTATTTATAGATCAACATAATGCATGTGCATGCTTGTTATTTATTTATTTATTTATTTATTTATTTATTTATTTATTTATATTCCGTCATATTGAATACCTTACATCACTCTAAGGTGTGTATATATTTTAAAAAGTTTCTTTTATGCTTATATTTCTATGATTAATATTTAACACCTTGGATGGAGTAGCTTGTCAACTAATAAGCAATTTCCCCTTGGGGATCAATAAAGTATATTCTATTCTATTCTATGAAATAATAGAATAGAAATTGAAATCGAAAAATATTTTGATTTTTTTTCACTGCAATGATCACCCTCACCCTCGATCATCCTCCACTTGTACCCCCACAGACGTGAACTTGGAGGGGTCTTCTGGATCTGGAATCTCTTCTGGTCCATCAACCTACAGGACACAAAGAACTCTAAACTACACAATTCTTCCATATTTCAGCATACCTTCCGCTAATGCACTTCGATTTTTCTGTTATTTTCTGGTATTATACAAATCCTTGTACCTGGATGCCTATGGAGAGACATTTTCCCTTCCTGAGTGCTTCTTTTCTGTATTCATCCCGATGGTCTTCTACAACTTTCCCCCTGCTGAGGTGCGGGGAACTGGCAGTGCTGACTGTCATCGTGCTGTTACTGACATGTTGACTGGCTGGTCCATGCACCTAAGTAGAGAGAGCTCCAGTCAGAGTTTACATGTTGTTCTTTCCCATAAACACTACATGTTTATGGGAAAGAAGGTCATAATCACTTTGAACTTTCATGGCAGCTGAACCTTTACCTCTCTCTATTTGTACTAATCAAAAAGACTCTGTTGTAATTATAGATCAAGGGTCTAAAACTCCTCAGTTCATTCTATATCTCTGTGCTTTAGCACACCTGGCTCCAATACTAGCTCATTAGCAGTTTTGACATTTAATTCATGTGCGTAGGACAAGGGACACAAATAAAAAGGAATGCCATTTGAGACAGCTATGGACATCTGACAAATGTTTGGAATATTAGCATAGTTTGTTTCAATCATTTGACTTCTTGACTTTTAACCCTAGTTCACAAATTAACAGAATTAAGGTTGGAAATTTTGAAAGGTGTTTTAATAAGTCTAATGTCAGCCTGCTTTGTCCATTACATACACATATGCTATGTGTTTGGGATCACTAAACCCACTGGAACACTCAATTGTGTCAAAGTTTCACAGCAAAACCCAAACTGTCAGTCTCAAACGTAAGTATTTTAGTTGGATTCTTCTGCAATGACCAAGATTCAAGTCTTTCTTAAATTGAGACTATGGAACACCTCAGTCATTAAAGCGAGTTTAAACATCACTGCCTATGTATGTAGGTCACTGGCAGACTATTCTCCAGAGCAGGGACTGAAAAAGCAGATACAAGGCTGAAAAAAGGTTAGTGGAAGTGCTTGCAAAGCAGACTGAGTAGAGTGGAGCTGCAACCATTAGAGCCAGTGGAAAAGGAGCATAAGTCACTCAAGAGCATAAGTTACATTAGTCAAAAATGCATCATGAAGGGAAAACAAGATACAGAGGGGAAAAAAGTATTTAGTCAGTCACAAATTGTGCAAGTTCTCCCACTTAAAAAGATGAGAGGCTTGTAATTGACATCATAGGTAGACATCAACTATGAGAGACAAAATGAGAAAAAAAAATTCAGAAAATCACATTGTCTGATTTTTAAAGAATTTATTTGAAAATAAGGGTGGAAAATAAGTATTTGGTCAATAACAAAAGTTCATCTCAGTACTTTGTAATATATCCTTTGTTGTCAATGACAGAGGTCAAATGGTTTCTGTAAGTCTTCACAAGGTTGGCACACACCGTTGCTGGACTGTTGGCCCATTCCTCCAAGCAGATCTCCTCTAAAGCAGTGAAGTTCTGGTTCTGGCGGCGGCAACACGGACTTTAAACTCCCTCCAGAGGTTTTCCAGGGGGTTGAGATCTGGAGACTGACTAGGCCACTCCAGGACCTTAAAATGCTTCTTACGAAGCCACGCCTTTGTTGCCCTGGCAGTGAGCTTGGGATTATTGTCATGCTAAAAGACCCAGCCACGTTTCATCTTCAATGCTGATGGAAGGAGGTTTGCACTCAAACTCTCACCATACATGGCCCCATTCATTCTTTCATGTACAGGACCAGTTGTCCTGGTCCCTTTGCAGAGAAACAGCCCCAAAGCATGATGTTGCCACCCCCATGCTTCACAGTTGGTCTGGTGTTCTTTGGATGCAACTCAGCATTCACTCTCCTCCAAACACGATGAGTTGTGTTTATACCAAACAGTTCTACTTCGGTTTTATCTGAACATTCTCCCAATACTCTTCTGGAACATCCAAATGCTCTCTAGCAAACTTCAGACGTGCCCGGATATGTACTGGTTTAAGCAGGGGGACACGTCTGGCACTGCAAGATCTGAGTCCCTGGTGGCATAGTGTGTTACTGATGGTAGCCTTTGTAACTTTGATCCCAGCTTTCTGCAGGTCATTCTAGTGAATGAATGACCTGAACCCTAGAATCCCAGAACCCCCATGTGGTTCTGGGATTTTTGCTCACCATTCATGTGATCATTCTGACTCCATGGGCTGAGTTCTTGCGTGGAGCTCCTGAGATCTTGCGTGGAGCTCCTGATCGAGGAAGATTAGCAGTGGCCTTGTAGGTCTTCCGTTTTCTGATTATCGCTCCAACAGTAGATTTCTTCACACCAAGCTGCTTGCCTATTACGGATTCAGTCTTCCCAGCCTGGTGCAGCTCTACAATTCTGTTTCTGGTGTCCTTCGACAGCTCTTTGGTCTTCACCATAGTGGAACTTGGAGTGTGACTGTTTGAGGTTGTGTTCAGGTGTCTTTTATACTCTTAATGAGTTCAAACAGGTGCCATTGATACAGGTAATAAGTGGAGGACAGAGGAGCCTTTTAAGGAAGAAGCTACAGGTTTGTGACAGCCAGAAATCTTGCTTGTTTGCCAGTGACCAAATATTTATTTTCCATCCTTATTTTCAAATAAATTCTTTAAAAATCAGACAATATGATTTTCTGATTTTTAATTTTTCTCATTTTGTCTTTCATAGTTGAGGTCTACCTATGATGTCAATTACAGGCCTCTCTTGTCTTTTTAAGTGGGAGAACTTGCACAATTGGTGACTGACTAAATACTTTTTTCCCCAACTGTACCAGGCCTGTCAGCATGACAAAATTAATATGGTAGCATTATCTGTTAACAAAAAACATAAAAGGAGGGAGAGACAGAGAAAATGGCTGCCCTCCAACTACTGGTTTATTGTCCCTGGCCTTCACTCTATTCTGGGACAGTCTATGTGGCACAAAGCTGCACTTGTGGCATTGTTTCCACCTGATTCAAACCTCATGTTGAGCCTTTCACTAGCTACACAGTTTATGTGCCTGTTTTAATTTTCATTCTTTTTAGATTCTCCAGTCCCACATTTAATCCTCAATATAGTCAATGGAGGGAGATCGTTTAAAAGAATAGACTTTGGATTTTCAATCTCAGTTGAAAGAGATTGAAAATCCCTAGAGATCCTGGCAACTTCCTGGTATAAAAACATCTCTGTTCACCTCAAGGTAAAATAAGCTAATGATCCAGTAATAAGCTGACTAAACAGATGTTTGCCCTTCATTTTGGGGAAAAGAAATCTGGATTTACAAAAAATGTGAGATTTTGATCAAAATACCTAATCTGTGCCAGCAGGTGAAGACAATGTCAGCAATAACCATGTCAAGATTACAGTAAAGAAAATCTTGAAGATAACTAAAGAAGTGCCAGGTCAAAGATTATCATAAAAAAGAAATGTAGCTCATGTTTACCGTTTTCTTGTCACTAACTTTTTGACTTCCATTCAATGTTTATTTGGCACCAAGTAAGGACAGATGTGGAATAACTCATAAAATACTTCTTTAAGGTTGCGGTTTCTAGCACAAAACGTCACATATAATGTTTTTAGTAAAACAAGGTTTAAAAAAATTTCTACTTAAAAAAGGGATTTACATTTTTCTTTTCTTTTTCAAAATCAATGTTTGGATATTGCAGCTGTCTGCTTCAAAACAGCTTAAAGTAAATAGTCAAAAGTTACTTGGTGTACCATCATCAACATATGTTCTTATTAAACTCAGCAATGGTCTATTTGGTTTAAATTTGCTAAACAATAGATTGTATTCTTCAACTGATCATCAAACCAGATATAAAAGCTGTTCCATTCTAAACTTCACTTCAGTCACATGAGCCACTTAACTTTGGTGTAATATAATTACAAATTATCTTCCCATATAGAGAATCGAGATAAAGAGAGGGGTCTGTTAGCCACTCTCTGGATTAACATCACAGAAAGGGCCAATGGTGATGTGATGTGGTGTGGTGCAGATGATTGCAGTGCTGATTCAGCTGTGTTTGGAAACCAGAAACCAAAGAGACCCTCAATCCCCCAGCCTCCTCTTAAAACCATATTCCGTCAACTCTCTCTTTAATCCCCATCGACCCCTTTGCACACCACACTGACACAAGCCACCCTGGCTGTCTCTGCCAGAGATCCCTACCCCTGGGAAAACCCATGAAAACGATCATCACCACTCTCCACACCTCAATCTCTGATTCAAGTCGAGACCATATGTTCGGTGCCTCAGAAGGTCCCATTGTTAACCTCAAGTGGTGAACTTCATTCAAACTCTGTGTTACCTTCTAATCGCAATCTAGACTCAAATCTCAAAACCTGAGAATGGAAATCAAATAACTCCACATTACAATCAGACATCATTAAGCTTTCCATGACCGGAGCTAGAGCCAGAATATCCAACAGGAAATTGCACTCAATATCAGGGGGATGTTTCACTTTTACAATATTCACAAGACTGGCAGATGTTTTTCCCCCTTTGTGGCACATGTTTTCAGATTGATCTAGCTGTCCCACCTTTTAACAAATCTAAATAGAGTTAAATGTGGTTTGTTATTCATACATACTACTGCATTAAATACTGTTAACAGGTCCAGTTTAAAGCCAAGCTAAGTTTTATTCCTGTGATGCATCATGTGTGGCTAAAATCTATTTTTATGTGGCATCTCCAGTGCTGACTAATGTGAAAGAGTTGTACTGCATTCAGGCCACATCATTCATCTTTTGTGGTTCCCACAATAACCAACCCAAGCAGAAAACAAGTAGCTATACAGCCTTATGGCTTGGATGCAACATTTCTTTTGCTCATTTATCATCCATACAACACACATACTTTAATACTTACATTGTGTCATGAAAGAAAAGCCTCACAAACGTTGAAGGCCGTGATAACATGTGACAAAGAGATTTTTCAAATGAGAAGCGCCAGCTGAGCTAGTATTGCTAAATGGGTGGACAAACACTGACACCTAGTGGCTCATATAAAAACTCACCCAGAAAAAGTTAACTGAATATGTTTTTTTCTGGGTGAAAAAAAGTTACCAAGAAAGTTTATTCTGGGTAACTTTTCTCATCATCTTGATGATGAGAAAAGGTTTGATGATGACCTTTTCTCATTATTAAACAAGCGATATCAAATAAAATTCTTAAAAGTTGCCTAAAAGGGCACACGACCTAAACAGTAGCTTAACTGGCTTTATAATCTCATGTGAACAGTGTTGGGTATAGTAATTTTTATGTATTTCTTTCAAGCAACTTTTTGGT
Organism: Girardinus metallicus; assembly: GCA_903067095.1. Taxonomy (NCBI): domain Eukaryota; kingdom Metazoa; phylum Chordata; class Actinopteri; order Cyprinodontiformes; family Poeciliidae; genus Girardinus; species Girardinus metallicus. The sequence continues at coordinate 22,348 of CAEGAE010007406.1, forward strand.
AAACTTTCAAGAAAGTTGCTTATTGCCAGTATCTTGTAGGCTTTCAAGAAAGCTTGAAAGAAAAAACTTCTTTAAAGCTCTTTTAAACAGCACTTTGTTGTTGAATAGACTCAACTTCAAATTTGTCTGGCAACAGCTGAGATCCTACCAAAAAGAGAAAAACGGACAACCACAAAACTGAAAAATAGTTTAGCTGATTGGTTCTTCTGGACATTTTGAAAGAGACAAACAACTTTTTTTGTATGCTCATTTTATTAAGACACATTTACTGATATAAAGTGCATTTTGAAGAAATCAATTTTATCAATGAAACTGTGATCCACAAAAAGCTGCAGTGGAAAGCTTACCTTTTGGTAATATTTAAAATCAAAGGTTTAGTCCTGTGGCATTGATTCTCTTCTTTTTGTGAACCTGGATTTGTCTCTGTAAGCTTAACATTATTTCTACAGATTTTATTCCATGTTGAAAAGATTACAAAGCACTCAGTACTAATATATCTTATAACTTACACACCAGGAGTATTTATACCTGAACTGACGTACATTTTAGCTCCCTAGTAACAGTTTCCCATTTCAAGTCACTGTCTCGCAGGGGGAAAAAAAAAACACATTTTGCTAGCTCTTATTGCCAGTTAGTGGATCTTAATTAGCGATGTTTTGTCATTGCTAATTAAGATATAAAGTGCTCACCTAATGAGCAAGTTGTCTTTAGAAAACCATAAAATTTTTACTTCCCAATACATACTAGTTTATCAACACAAATACATGTGTTAAAAATTCAAGGGTTTGTTTCCCTTTTATTTCCCTAATGCCATTTTTTTAATATTACTTACTTTGATATTTTTCATAATTTTACACATAATAACAAAACAACAAAAGGACAAAGTAACACATAAAGTAACAAATTGTGCAAATATTTTTGAAAAGAAACATACTTTTACATGTTTCACATAAAGCGTCAGTGGCTCAGGGGTATCGGTTTGAACCCCACACTATTACTCACTTTGTCCTTGGGCAAGACACTTCACCTGCCACGCCTACTTGTGGTAGTCAGAGGTAGTGATGCAGATTGAATGGCAGTTTCAGTCATATTGTTCCAGGACAGCTGTAGCTTATAATAACAAGCTGTTTGGAGTCCACTGGACTGGACTACATAAAGTGCTACATAAGTACAGTCCATTTACACAATATGAAATACAAACAGCAAAAATCAGTCAAACTACACTGTCTGGCCCTTTTCTGGTTTAAATAAAGCAGTGAATCACACCATTTTAACCCAAGATTGTCAGATTAATACATTCTGCAACAAACCATTTTGGCATTAGTTAACAGGGAAGATCTTTGGCAAGATTATTTTTTGTATCCCGAGTACCGTATTTTCCAGACTATAGAACGCACCTCACTATAAGCCGTACATACAAAGTTTTTTTTTTTAAACTGGACACGTACATATATAAGCCGAACCGGGCTATAGGCCGCTGGTATCTCCGCCGCTCTCGGTTTTCCTTAATAAATCTGCTATTAAGGACGCAGCCTTGTGTCTCCAACGCCAAACCATGGATTCGTTCAGGCCGAGCTTACATGCAGCGGCTATCGATCTGTACTGGTAGATCGATAGCCTTCAACTTAAAAGCGGCATCATATGAACTTCTTCTTGTGAGGGGGTATGAGTTTGAAAACTTTTCTCTGTCGTGCCTGCTGCTAGCACGTGCTTGTTCTAAATGAAAATCAGCACTTTCTTCTTTGATTTCCAATTTTGACTTCCAATGATTCGCTTCCTGCTGAAAAACCCAGTGACGGTTGAAAAATCCACAGAAAAGCCGCATCGGGCTATAAGCCGCATGGTTCAAAGCGAGGGAAAAAAGTATTTGTAAAAAGTCAACGAATGTGATCAAATCAGTTACTTCAAACTGTATGAAAATTAGGCAGCTTTAGAACTTTGGTGAAAATTGTCCAAAAAAATAGTTACCAGTTCAAAGGTGTAAATTAAAAGGTGGAATTATTAAACAATTAATTACACCGTATATGAATTAATCAAAAGTTTTAAAAACATTCATACATCTCAAATGAAGCAGCGCACATACATCGCCCTGAAAAAGCTTACTTTCTCCTTCTTAAGCATATTTTTGTCATTAAATTACATTTCTAATTCAATGGGATTTACCATGAAAAATAAAACTGATGCTGAGCAACAAAGTTGCTGCAAAAAGAAGAAGCACTGCATCAAAACTAGTTTAACAACAAAAAAATGAAACTTTCCTGTGGTATCAACCCAGAAAACTGAAGTTACTGACATACTTAAAAAGGTAAACATGTTAACAATGTACAGCTCAGGTGTTAACAGAAGAAGAGATTAGAAGAGGACTGGTGTCGTTCTCCTTCTCAGCCTGGCCGTCCTCCTCGGAGGTTCCATCTTCTGACTTTATGGGTTCAGTGGAGACATCCACTCCGATAAAAGCCACTGCACTAAAATGTTCAGAAACGGGAACACATGTTGACAGAAAATAGACATTACCAATTCCAGCTAAAAAGGGATACAACCTTATCTGTTGTGTCATGCATTTCCATTAATCATGTTTTGGGAGTTTACAGATACATTGTCAATAAGTTAATTTTTAAACTAAAATGATTTTCAATTTCATTGTAAATCATTTTAGCAAGCAACAACAGAATATCTGGGTAGGGCTTTGTAATTTTAAAACTGATCACTGTGCAAAGAAAGAAGCACAGCATGTGAAAGACATGTAGGCAGTAAGGGGGGTTATGTTTCATGCTGCAGCTCCCACATTGACTAAGCAGTATCACTTTGTCTTCTCAGTTTAACAACTGTCAGCAAAATATCCTTCAGTACAACAGGACAGAGAGCTTCTGTGTTCATGGCACAGCCTACAACACTTTGAAAAGTATTTCATGCTCCTTGGATTCTGTCTGATAGACAAACACAAAAAAGTGAGTGGTTGTGAAGTGGAAGAAAGATGATACAGCATCTTTCTTATTATTTTTACTACTAAAAATCTGAACACTGTGGTGTGCGAATATATTTAGGCTCCCTGAGTCAGAAGAACCGGTTACTGTGATTCAAACTGCAACCTTCCTTACATCCAGAGAAAAACATTTTTACCTATTCCTCAATAGAAAATACCTGAAGGTCTATCTGACTGGATGTAGAGAACCTGCAAACATATTTTCAAGTATTGATAAAGCTTTTCAATTGAATTTTGGACGGGACTTTAACTGGGCTATTTTAACACATGACTATGCTTTGATCTAAGCATGCTGCTGGAAGGAGACAGGGTTCAGTCAGTCTCATGTAATCTTTGACTGGATTTTTATGTGATTGTGAATATTTATCTCTGTCCATCTTCCCATCAACTCTGACCAGCTTCCCTGGATCTGCTGAAGAACAGGATCCCTACAGCCTGATGCCGGCACCAGCATGTTTAACATGGGATGGAAGGATCAAGGTAATGTGCAATGTTAATTTTCCACCACAGCGTTCTGCACAAAGGCTTAATTTTTTTTGTAGTAAACCTTGAAGGGAATATTTGATATAATTCTTTGAAGAATTACTTTCTTTTTCCCACTTTGAATTGAAAGATCTGTTGAATGCCCTAGTAATATTTTTCCTCTCAACTTCTCCCACCTGAGCTGTACTGTGATATGCAAATCAACATCTTCTAGGTTTCACATCTTAGAAAGCTACGCAAGTTGTCTGATATGGTTTTTAATTCTTAGGACAATGGTTAGAAAGTTATACTTGAAACAAGGAACTGTGCCTTCCTACTTTTTGATTCTGAACATTTCTCTTTTCTGCAGAAATAATTTGGCAATGACCCAGCAGAAAAGTGCTTTTGTAATCCAAACCCTTCCTCAGACTCAAGCAGCCAATAACAAGTTGGAGCAAAAACTCTTTAGCAACATTGCTGAGATCATGCATTTTAATATTGCTGTCGGATACATCTTTGAATATAGCTTTTTTCCTTTCAAATACCAATCTGTGTTTGAACAAATCAGCCAGCGAAGAGACAACTTCTTTCCCCAGGAAGTGTCTCTGATGAAAACATTTTATAGGAAGGTGGTACGAAGTGAGCCATTGCAAGAAAAGAGCCACAAGGAGCCCTGTGTGTAGGGGACACAGAATATATGTGGAACACATTACACCAAAAAGTAACTTTTTGGCCTGCTTTGAAAATCTGTATGTGTGAACAAAAACTGATACTCCACATCACCAAGCTCATACCATCCCTGCGGTGAAATATGGGGGTGGTAACATCATAATGTGGTGATGCCTTTTCATCAGCAACTGTTTCTTAATACTTTAAATCATGTCCTCAAAGAGTTAGGAACAATTTTGTATAGGATTGTGTTTGTATAAACTTGTTAACTAAAAATGTTGCTCTTCTTTTTAGATTTATTTTACTGGGAGTTTGATTTTATTTGTGTCTATTTTATAAATTTCTTTTCATTCAGGAAACAAATAGTTGCTACATGTAAGAGTCAAACAAAAGCCTGATATGACAGTTTACTCTTGTGGTTTAAACACTAGGAAAATTAACTTACGCAATCGCAGATAAAGGAATGACACAGAGTCCCGCAGCTAAGAGGAAGGCAAAGCCAGGGTACCACCCCACCGTGGCAGCATAAGTGCTGTTGAAAACTGCAGATCCAACGTTGTTAAACAAACTCTCCAGAAAGGAAAGATAAGCAAAAAGGGCTCCTGAAAAAAAAAAAAAAGGAATTCAGTGAAGTATAACAGTGACAACTAAAGTCAAAATGTTATGTTTCTTCAAGTCCTTTCACTTCTAGGATAAACAGAAACTTTAAGTGCTTTGTTTTCCAAGTGTATGCAGAAACGTTAAGGACAGGACACTCACCAGTGGACTATGACTCTATAACACAGACATGCTTCCATGGTGTGTGTCCAAAAGCACACTTACCTTGCTCAGACTTGGAGACGATCTTTGACATTACTGAGCGGAGAACAGGAAAGGGCATTATGGCTAGCAGCATGGGGATCCTTACTGCAATAAAAAGAAAACAAACAAGAAAATTAAATAAGAAATTTTATGAAAGCTTTTGTGTAACTGCAAACACACAATCAGTGACGGAAATTAATGTTTCAGAGCTACAACGAGTTTCACCGTTCATGTATTTCATAATGAACCCCTGGCAGTACTATATCTAAAGCAAACAAAGCAGAGATAAGAAAATAAGCAGAGCACAGATAAGATGTCATGACTACAAACACAATAAAACTGACAATTCAATCATCTAATAAAGGACCCTGCAAACTCAGTAGCTTCTGAACACCTTACAGGCCAATAAACATACTGTCAATCTGTAACCAGAGAGAATAGCCTGTAGTGTTTTTGGTAAGAAATTTTATTTTTTAAGTGCTGTTTTTATCTTGTTCAGTATTTAAAAGGTATTTTAGATAAATTTGTCATAAAATGAAACAGAAAACATAAATTATAAGGCCTGAAATGTGACAAGTAAAAGACAAACATTTAATTACAAGTGCATCTTAATGAATTCAAACATCATCAAAAAGTTTATTTCTGCAGCTTAATTAAAAGTTTAATTCATATAATATCTACATTCCTCAGTCAGAGACGTATATTTCTAGTATTTATATCTGTCAATTTCAAGGATTAAGGCTTTCAGATAATGAATTCAGTTTCTTAGAATATTAAGATTATAATAATTCAAACCAATGAAAATTATTTATAGGGCAAGGGATGTTTATTTTTATCCATCCATCCATACCCATTAATCCTTGTAAGGTCACTGGGATATATAGTGAATCATAATTTACTTGTGTATCATTTTCTTCCACACTTCCACATGCTTGGATAAAGCCTTCTGACCTGTCAGCTTCTTTACCAATTATCTTTTTGTTGTTTACTGTCTGATTTTGTTAGGTGTCGGACTTTCTGGTAGACAAATGTCAACTCAGTAGTCTTCTTCATAATTGTGTCATCTATACTGTAAAATGTTTGTATCAGAAATCATTTGTATCAAAGTTTTTGTTTGTTGTAAGCCATAGACAACAACATAAATATATCATTACGTGTGTAATGAATCTATGAAATATAAATGTTCCACTTATTGAAATAAATTACATAATATTTTTTTTATTAGTATTTAAATTCTTGGGGTTGCATTTTTGTGTGGTTCAAGTAATGATTTCGCAAAGTTTAATAACTTTAATTACAACTTGGCAGCTTAAACTCACCTAAAAACATCAGAACCGTGGTCTTTGCAAATGCCATCATGATCAATCCTGACAGCACAGACAGGATCCCCAATGTAACAATCAGCAGCTGCGGGACTCCACAGTATGTGAATGCCGACACTCCCAGGAAACTGGTCAGGAACACCGTGGTGGATAGTGCTGAGCCATAGCCAATCAGAATCTCAGTCCAGCACAGTGGCTCGTTTAGCTCGTATAGTGTCACCAAGGAAATGCCTCCAAAGTAGGTGAAGGTGAAGCTGGTGAAGATGATCATCAGGAAGGCTAAAACTATTTTACACTTGTAGCTTGCTCTTGCAAAGATCTGGCAGAGCCCAAAGATCAACTGTCTCAACCCAGGGCTCTGGGGAGACACGTCTATATCACTGCCATCAGCGGGAGTCTTTCTTACAGTCTCCTCCAGAATAAAAACTGCATAGACTAGGATCAAACACTGGCACAGGGCTGAAGTTAAGAAAGGCCAGTTAAAGCCTGCAGCTCTCAGGAAGTAACCTGTAGATATTGCAGCCAATCCAGACAACAGTCCGATCATCATATCCACTCCAGCCATTCGCAGCGTCTTCTGCCGGTCATCTTGGCACAAGTCCGCTATGTAGGCAAAACAGCCTCCCAGGAAAGTGCTGATACCCCCAAACAGAGAGCTAAGGAAGGAAGAGCCGATGAGAAGGTAGATGTTGAGCTCAAAGAAGGACACAGTCAGGAAGGTGCTGGTATAAATCAGTGTGCCGATCAGAGGCATAATGATGGTGATCTTGCGTCCGCCCCGGTCGCTATAGGCCACCAGCACAAGAGTAATGATCAAAGATGGGATTGTGGAGAGGAGCTCCGAGTAAAGGGAGAAAAGAGACGCCTGCTTCTGCACCTCCTGCAAAAAAAGACACATGGAATTTAGGTTAGAATAAAATCAATTACTGCTTAGATGCATACACTGAATGTTCTAGTGTCACCTCATTACCCCAATTATCCCAGCCAACTTTCTTTGGTCCTTCAAAACAACAATTTTGCTGTGGCTTGTTGTTGTTTTATTTTAAGTAAAGAACTTGTTTTCTTTACCCTAATTGAAAAGTACTCCAAAAAGTGATTGATTGATTGATTGACTGACTGACTGATTGATTGATTGATTGACACAGGTTTACAGCAATATTTACAAATAATTAGTGGGTCTATCTGCTCTTGTAGCGAGTCTACAGTCACCTTCATAGTAGACATGCTGCATACTGCTTTTTAAAACTGTAGTTTTAACATCTAAAAAGAGCAACGAGAGGGGTTCCTTTAGTTTTAAATCACTACAGTCAATGTTTTTGACAGGCAGACATTTCTAAACAGATCGATTTTGCTTTCTTGTACACGAGGGTCTTTTTCAGCCATATATCTGTCAGTTTGCAGAAACAGGTGCATAGACCTTTAATCTATGCTCCAAAGACCTAGAAAAAAAAATCTGCTGACTCTGACTCTTTAATTTGAGTTTTAAACCAAATGGCAGTATAACACAAAAATGTTAGAGGGTTTGAAATCTTTCAAAACCTTTGTCTAATACCTGTAAAACCAGTTATAAAGATGGCAGAGATTGTGAGAACAAATGAGGTTTTTCTTGAGAAAAAGCAAGAGGAACAAAGCTCTACTGCTATGCAGGTGCCATTCTGACAGCTGTGTTTTCAGATAAAAACAGATTATTCTTGTGTGAGTGTGTTTCACTTCCTACTTTTATTTTTTAATTTTTTGATAGCGTGACAGTACTGGTCCATGAATGCATGCTTCTTTTAATCTGCTTAAAATCAAATTATTTTGGTACTTTGAACACTGCAAGCTGCTATTGATCAGAAATGATTTGAGATTATGTTGTTAGTTCAGGGTGTTGAAGTCAAGTTCAGAAGGTTAAGCTTGAGTCACATGTCTGCTTTGAATATCAATTAAATGTATCTACCAAATTAGCATTTTAAAGTATTTTCACCAAAAATATTACTGTAATGAAAAAACAATGTTGCTCAGGTGCAACAACAATATACCCCTTTAACTTTGAAATATTATAATTATGTTGAATTATAATTCAACATAATTATAAATTATGCACTTCTCAAACCAATTAATTGTGGGTTATGAAATGAAAAGGGGTATACAAATGTTCATTACATTATCAGATTTTCATCTGTGAAAAAAAAAAAAAAAAAGAACCTGGCCAAAACTTTGTGTGAAATGTGAAAATGTTCCAGGGATGAAAATACTTCAGCAAAGCTCATATGCATTGGTCATAAAGGGTTGACCAGTTTTTATCGACTAACAAATTCTAGCTTGACATCCAGCTAGAATTACAGAATAATATCGATTATTCATGATATATAGTTTTCATGAAAATGGTAAAAGACATCCAGGGAGCTAGAGGGAATCATATTTGGGACTGATATTTATTTACATAAAATAACAGCACATTATCAAAAGTTAAATATTAGATAATCAATAAACATATCCTCTCCTTCCTGTGAAAAATACCCCGTTATTCTCAGCTTTGTTTGGATAATGAGAAAATTAACTAAAGTTTGTTCCAAATAAGATTATTTGAGTTGACAACAGGTTGCATCCTTCCATTATGAACGAACCTTATGGAAGTCAGTCTGGTTGCTGCTGCTGTTACTTGGAGCACATCTGGAGGTGTTGCCTGAGACGGGATAGGGAGTGTTGGTCAGCTGCTGCCAGAGCCTCCTGTACACATACTGCTGGACCAGCGGGTAGATGAGAAAACTGCTAAAAGCATACAGAGCCACCACTGGCTCCACCAGGTAAAGGCGCTTCATGTTGAGGAGGAATAAAATAAAGTTCCTGAAAAACGCAGGATGAGAACATAAGATATTTAGAGATGCATACACATAAACCATGAGCTGAGACTGGTCTTTAAAAGTACTATTCATTTGTTTTCACAAGCATATTTACTCACAATAAAAAGACAGCATGCAAACTAACCAGCAGAATTTAATCTTCAAGCGTATTTGCGTCAATGACATCACAAGAGGCATATGAAATTGAAATTACATGATTTAGAGCTTAACTTCTTTTTTTTTACATATGGAAGTGACAGAAAAATTTTAATTTCTTCATTTTATAGGTGTTTTCAAATATGTTTAGGATTTCTTTTCAATTCTTTTTTTAATTCTTAAGTCACATGTCTTCCCATAAACCTATGTTTTCTTGAATAGATGTTCCAAGAAAACCTCTTTTCAAGAAAATATATGCTTTTTTTCTTTCTCTTTCTATAAATCTATAGTTTTTCTTTGTTGAAAAAGTAGAAAAAAAACATTAACCAAAGTGAAGGAAAAAATATAATTCTTGAACTTTTGCTGGCTACAGGTGGAAAATTTTTTTTCTTACTCCTTTTAGGTTTTGATTAGAACGGAATGTCCATTGTTAGTTTAAGAAAGAAATTGTGACTGTTTGTCTTTTTTCTTTGCTTTGTTTGAATGTTTCCAAATTTTCTAAAATCTATGTGTTCTTAAAATCTATGGCTTCCATAATTTGATAAAAAAAAAAAACACAATTAATTTACAAAATTTAACAACGTCAAAATAACGTTGATACTTTATGCACTTTATGACGTCACCAAAAACATGGAAAAGTTGTTTTTTGTAGATTTTATCTCAATTAGACATCAACTAAAATGTAAAACACATCTAAAAATTTACCCTCATGTCTTTCTGCAGGTGAAAAACTGCAGAGAGCTTGATTCTACATAAAAGTCTGGCTATAGCTTGAAAACATAACACTAATCCATAGTTAGTCATCAAATAGCAAACTAATTTTCTCATTGATGCAATGGGTGACAGAAAAACTGCAATTTGCTGCTTTAAAACTGCCAATCAACAAAACAACTTCACACAGTTTATACATGTATATAACATAATATTTACTTTTGTTTGCTCGTATTACTATCGTTATGCTATAATCTATGGGATATATTATGGTCTAACATTGTCTGCCAGTTAGGAAGATAACACATAATTTAATAACCATAAGATAGTTTATGCTGCAACTGTACGGGGCTAGTTTGATAACACACGTTTAGACGACATGGCAAAGCCTTATTGTATAGCAGTCATATTAATCATAATATTTTGTAGAGACAGTGCAGTATCAATACCTACCTTCTTAAATAGCCAATTCAGTCATGTAATTGCTCGATATTCACTTCCAAACACTGTAGTATTTACGAATAGTCTGGAGCTCTTGTTATATTCGCCAGCGAGCAGGGTTATGAAAGCCAGCTGTCCCGCCTCTGGTCTAATCTGATTGGTAGAAAAAAACTGCAAACCTTCTCTAATTGGATCTGAGTAACTGCCTATTATGTTTAAAGGCGGATGAGTTTATATTTCCAGTTTCTTTCTGCGTATTAATTCTAGTTTATATGTGTGCGGGTACAGTTGTTATCAGTAACGTTTACTGGGTTTTAAAGGCAAGTACTTCAAATTTTGTTGCAATAAAGGCACTTCCTTCATATATATATGGTTTTAGAAGTATTACGGTAACGTGAGGCAGGGCGTGCTTTACTTTACGTCCGAATGTACCACTCCGCCAACACACCGGGAAGGATTTTGTTGTGACAGCGGTGCAGCTACCCGGTGGGGAGACGGTAAGACGGGCTATATAGTACATTTATTCTGTATATTTTAAATTAAACCAGATAGTTACTACATAAAACCACCATTTACAAATATATGCAAGCGTGTGTGTTTTACATGAACCGTACTAAATAAGGAAAGCGATAGTAGCTGGTAGTTAATCATCCCAGGACGCGCAGGTAGTGACACCATCAAAATAATGAAACCTAGCGAATCATAGCCGTCTTTGTGATTTAATCTGGCTACGTTGGCTAACGTTGCCAGCTAGCGTTAGGCGTGTGAAGGACAGCAAATACTTTCTTCGCATACGAGTGATTCACCTGCTTCGTTTGATGGCTTTGCATAGCATAAAATGTAGCATTGTGTGCTAGCTGGTAGGTTAGCGGTTGCTTCGTATGCTGCTGCTGCGTTTTGAAGTCGTGACTATCAAGTCAGGAAGATGATCTGCCACTTCCCCGGCCTTTAACTTTCACCATCTCCCTCTATCACTGTTACCCTGCAGCGGGTTTGTTAAAATAAATATTAGTTTGCCATCTCTGTCGGCCAGTGTCCTCACTGATCGCCCCCTGTACGGATGACTTTGCAGCCTAACTTTCCTTCTTGTTCCTTGTTTGGCAAGTTTCCCTTATTTGCGGTTTAAGAGAAACATTTCGAAATACAATAAACTGTCACTGTTGCATTGTCTATACAGTAGCCTTAGATTTTAAGAGACAAATGGTGGGCTTATTGATCCTTTCTGTAGCAAGCTGTAAACAACTAGAAGTTTGTGTTAAGATGTAGATTTACCCTTAACTTTCTACTTGCTGTCTTTGGTACAATGGATAAGCAAGATAATAGTATTATCTATAAGCATGTGGTGTTGTGTTTTGGTTTTCTTCTGTTCAGGCTTGCCATACTCTTGAGATGGAAGACTACTGCTCTGCTCATCCATGTGCAGTGGCCTTCATTGTCTCAGTCTTCAAAAGATTTATTGTCCTATTCAGAATCAGAGTAAAAAAATGTGATAAGATCGAAGGTCCATTTGCTAAGATATTATTCAAATCTCCAACTTTATGTTGTGCAGGCGGCCTTATGGTCTTATCTGTTTCAAATGAGTTTGGCTATCTGATGTCCTTTAGCCTTGGATCACAGTGCCACGGTCCAGCTGAGCAGCGATTGGCACAACCTGGCACAACCTACATTTACCAATTTTCGTAAATGTAAACGTTAAACTATGTCAAACAATTGATCGTACACACAATCTTTCTCAGTGTTGTTCCTGAACTTGTCTGTTCCTTTATGACGGCAGCCTAACTACCTTCTGATGGCTGTTTCCTGCAGAATAACACACCCTGTCACATGGCTTAAACCACATAGCTCAAATCTGCTGGTTCTCTGAACATGACAATCTTTCACAGATGCCAGACCTCAATCCAGTGGACCATTAGGAAACATTGTAATAGAAGAATTGCATCACAGATGTGCAGCTGAAACATCTGCTGCACTCTGCGGCGCTATCACGCCAATATGACCCAAAATCTCCGTGTGTCTCTGACACTTTGCTGAATTAAGGCGGTTTTGAACCTCAAAGTGTGTGCAGCCTTGTGCTAGATCGGTATGGCAGTGGGTATATTTATGTATTTAGAGATGCACCATTCAATTGAATTGACATCAAAACCAACAACTAAAAGACAGAAAAAGTTTTTTTTTCTTTTGATTAAATGCATCAAAAGTAAGAACTTCCCACCCTCTTCAGTTTGTAAGTAAATTAATTAACATCATGATGAACTTTTCTAAATTAGTAAAAAAATGTAAGAAAGGTTAGGTACATATGCTTAGATGTATGATTTTTTTTTTTATTTAAGTATTTTCTGTTTTACCCTAAATAAAGATCCTACCGTTCAAGTTATTCAACAAAAATCTTTAAGTAAATGTATTTTTATGTCTCATTATCACTGATTCTTATTTCTTCCCTTTGTTTCCAGGTAATAACATAGGATTTTTTTCATCTTGGATCAGCTATGGCCTTCAGCAAAGGATACCGTATTTACCACAAGCTGGATCCACCACCTTACAGTGTCATAGTGGAAACGAGGGCGAGGGAAGAATGCCTCATGTTTGAATCAGGAGCTGTTGCCGTTTTGTGTAAGCCATCTGTTTTTGATTAAGATATGATTGACACTATCTTTACACTGCACTTTCAAGCAATGGCATTTCAATGGAAGTATGACACAAGCGATTCATCCTAGAACATCTGGCTTTGGAAACACTGTCAACTATTTACAAAGGATATATTTGAACAGGCTCTAATAAGTTTTCTTCTCACCCGTTTTGTTTCTTTTAGCGATGGCGGAAAAGGATGCCATTAAAAGTACTTATACCAGGATCTTTGATGCGTATGGAATCCTTGGTGTTCTCCGGCTAAACCTGGGTAGGAAAACCGAAAATTATTGTTCCCTAAATGGTTCCAGGCAGCCATGATGCTTCTCTGGTTTGTGGCACGGTTGCTCCTTAGTCATAAGCTGCTTTCTTCTATCCTTCATATGACCTTGAAGGCTGTTGTTATCACAACAAGAAACCAGCAGCGTGAAAGATTAAAGCTCAGTCTTCTTCAAGGCTGAGATTAGACTGGCTGCTGAATTCCCGTTAAGCAGTAATGGCATCAAAGTTCAGTTAACCATTTCTTGTACTTTTGATCCCTCAATTTTGCAGGGGACTCCATGCTCCACAGTCTCGTGGTGGTGACAGGATGCAGCTCTGTGGGGAAGGTGCAGGATTCAGAGGTCTTCAGGGTCACTCAGACAGACTTCATATCGCTGAAGAACGATCCAGGTGATGAGGACCGGATTTCTGAGGTGCGCAAGGTCCTAAACTCAGGACACTTCTACTTTGCCTGGTCTGCTACTGGAATCAGCATGGATCTAAGTCTCAATGCGCATCGCAGGATCCTAGAAGACACTACAGACAACCGCTTCTTTTGGTAGAGATGTGAACATTTCTCTGTTTAAAGTTTATAGAGTAACCTTTAGGTGTGCATTTGTTTTTTTGTTTTTTTTAAGGTTGTGGTCCATTTTTGCTTTTTTTAATTAGTCATCTTCCTTCTTTATAACCAAACAGGAACCAGTCTCTGCACTTACACCTTAAACACTATGGAGTAAACTGTGATGACTGGCTGCTGAGGCTGATGTGTGGCGGTGTAGAGATCAGGACCATCTATGCCGGGCACAAACAGGCCAAGGCTTGCATCTTCTCTCGCCTCAGCTCGGAGCGAGCCGGCACGAGATTTAATGTGCGAGGAACCAACGATGACGGACAGGTGGCCAACTTTGTGGAGACTGAACAGGTTAGTCACGGCTTCAATCGGCTAGTTTCTTTTCTTAAGTTATCACACAGATAGAAGGCAAAACATTTAACAATTTCAGTATGATCTAAATCTATTTTGTCAACAGTTTTCCTTTGTACCCTTTAGCTTATGTTTAAGAGCTTTATTTTTTTTTTTTTTTGCAACCACTGCTGATTGCTGTTTTGAAATGTGAAACTTTGGATGGACTGAATGAAGCCCCTAGTAATGCAGTCTTTGCCCACAGCTCTTACTGAGTCAGTCAATAAATATTATTGATAACATTAAGTCGAAATTAAATTCAGGTATTCTATTTTGTAAATAAATAAATAAGTCAGCTTATAGATTGTTTTCCAAGTTATGTTGCTATTCATTCCAGTTTCAAAACATTTTTAAAATGTATATTTAATCATTTTCTAAGTGGTTTTAATTGTGTAATTACATTCATTCATAAAAAAAATCTAAGGATTTCTCTTTCTTTCCTTCAAAGGTTATCTTTCTAGATGATAAAGTCTCATCATTCATCCAGATCCGAGGGTCCATTCCTCTTTTCTGGGAACAGCCAGGAATCCAGGTACAGATGGTATCAAATGCTGAAGTATCAATGTAATAAATTTTAATAAATGTAAGGCAACCAACATTTTAATGGTTGAAGTTTCCTCCATTTTCTGGATGCTTAAGTCATAAGTAGGACTCAGTAAGGATTGTTTACCGTGGCAGTGTATGTTTGCTGTGTTTTTTGATTAGTTGGCCTCTTCGTACCTCCTCTTTGCAACTTCATACCTTTCTTCTTCCACTTCATGTTATCTAACCTTTTCATAACCATTAACTTAAATAATTGCATACCAGTTTATTATCCTTTGTAGTTGAATATTTTAATGAACTTTGAAGAGAAAATATGTAATTTTATTTAGTTCATTTTTAAAAAAGCTTCTCTATTGCATCTAATTTCTTCTGACCCCAGTTTGGGCCTCTTCACTCTTATGATATTTGACACATTATAACACCCAGATCAATCCAATATAGCTGAGTGAATCTCTATTAGGTGAGGTTATTTAATGAACTCATAAAACAAATGTTCCTTATAGTATAGAGAACCTCTTTAAATTATAGGCTGTTAAAGCTGAAAGAGAACATCTCTGACAGGTAACAATGAACTCAAAGCTTCATTTCATACCCAGTGACATCCGCCACGAAGCAACCCAAACTAAAACTTCATTTTATGGTGAAGGGAGCAAAATGACAAGTGCCAGTCTGTTATTACAACATAAAAGGGAAAAAAACGTAATCTTGTTTTCACAGTAGATTTTTTTTATATATATATATACCAGTTTTAACCCCTTTTTGTTGCTTTATTCAGAAAAAGTCCATTAAGGGTGTTTTGTTGCACCTCAATGAGAATCGACACCCTAATGGACTGGATGAAAACCCCCACCTGGTATAACCTTTTCCTTTTGTTTTTTTTGTTTTGTTTCTTTTTCCTCCCATCTCTATTTATTTTGATTTTTGGGTTGGTGGGTGGGGGTTGGGAGTGCTGCTGCTGTTGCTGCTGCTTTATTACTGCAGATAAGTTAATCCTCTGTGCAATGCCAGACTTCATGGGTGTAAAACAAAATGAGAAGTTTCATTATAAATTTTTAGTCTACCCTGCACCTGTCCAGGAGATGCCATTTTGATTGCATTTGATATTCCCATTGTGTGCTCACAGCTGACGCAACATCACTTGAGTTTGCCTGCTCCTGTTCTAACATTGCACAGACTGGTAATTTAGATAGGATGTGGGGGAGGTTAATGATAGTAATAGTGGTTGGTAAAGGGCTTTTTTTCTGTTTTCCTCAGCTCCCAGACTTCTTGGGTCAGGTGAGAGAGCCTGATCTGAAAACATCCCCTAACCACTTTGTTTGATTTACTCTAGTATTCCCAAAGCAGCTGGATACATGTTAACCTCTAACAACAATAATCTCCTAAAGACCTAAATGACGCCAAGAGCATATTAGCCATCTATTCAGGCCAGTAGGTGTTTAGTTTTCTCAAAACACAGATTAGTGGGCTTGGGGTTGTTTTCAGACACCAGTGTAGTTCTCCTGCTTTGACGCACCTTTTTAGCTCTCAGTCCCCTTTTACCAGTTGTGGCTTGTAGGCTCTCCTCTCCATATTCTCAAATACGTCCTGAGCAGGATGTGTTATGTTAGTTGCATTTAAAAAATTATTTTTTCTCAAAATATGTGTACCCCTAGAATAATAAAAGAAAAATGCAAATGAGCCTATATATAATTAGCACAAGTGCAATACAAAGAACACCTGCTGAGAGAGATAGTCAGTGGTAGAAATTGAAAGTCATTTATTGTTTTATTTACCCATTTTTGAAAAGAGCTATTTACAGGTGCATCTGAATAAATTAGAACATTGTCAAAAATATATTTAAGCATTTATTTCAGTTTTGGATGGCCCTGGCTTATAGGTTATGAAACTTGGATTTTAACCTAGCAATGGTGGCTTAGTGAGATGCTCCTGTTGCTTGAATTACTGCATCAATGCCACATAGCGTTAGAGACAATCAGCTTGAGGTTCTGCTAAGTTGTTAAGAAAGCCCGAGGAGCACCTTTAATAATGACCTTCAGTTCATCTGCAGCGTTAGATCTCATGTCTCTTATCTTACAATACCCCACAGATTCTTTATTGGGGTTTGGTTTAGATCAGTTTTGCTGGTCAATCAGCCACAGTTTAGAAGTACTGATGTCCTTTCTTATTTTTCTGAGCAGAAAAAAAAATCAAATGCTGCAGGTATCCCTTTTTCTACAACACTTTTTCCTTCCACTCAACTTTCTACTAATATGGATGGATCCTGCACTTTGTGAACAGTCAACATCTTTAAAACCCCTTAACTGTCACCCCCAAGACACTTACTGGTAGGCCAATGGGTTCAAAAGAACTTCGTTGTCCTCATGACAGTTAAAGGGTGTTAACATTTTGCAGTTTGACATCTACGTAGAGGGTACCTGTCTGTGGGTAACTATAAAGTCTTTCTGGTGATTGTGTTGGCTATAACAGAACACTTCCAGTTTTTGAAAATACTTTTTATGGAATATAATTTTTTTTAAGATCCTCAATAGTCATCCTATTTGCATTAATTGTACATACTATGGAATGAAAATTTTCAATTATTTTGTAATTTACTGAGCTGCACCTGTATCTATTCTCTGAAGCGAAATGACTTATACTGTGAAAAATGCATATGTCCTTCGACTATAATAAAAATCAGTGAATCTTTTTTTCATTTAGATACCAAAATGTTTTTAGATCATGTATAGATGTAATACTTGAAAATGTTGATTTTATTATTCTTGACCAGTCTACTGTGGTGTTCTGGCACACACTGACTGTGTTTTAGTCTAAGCTGTTCCACTGCAACCTGAGTAGTTTCAGATGTCATCTCAAGACATTATTAAAAATGCAGAGGCTGGACCTGCATGACAGAGGAGAAAGAAAAGAAGTCACAATGGCCGCAGTACGGTTTACCCTCAGTATAGTTCATGCAAGTCCTGTCAAAAAGAGGTCTTTGCAAGCAAATCATAAAACAGAGCAAACAGTAAAACCTCTCTAGCCATCACAAACAGAAGCCAAGTGAAAGTAGGAAATGCTTTTCTGTTGTCAAATATTTTTAAAAGGGAACATCAACTTGACAATGAGGAACAGACATTCTTGTTGCGGCCAGAGTGTTAGATTTATTCATTTCTCACTAAGCCTGAGTGGGAGTAGTCATGCGTATCCAAGTTTACTTCCCTGATTCTGTGTCAAAGCTTGTATTAGATTTATTGGTGGAACAACAGGGTTGAAATCTGGGGAAGAAAGGTGTTGGAGAGATGACGAGATTCCTCTGTTGCTCAGTGTCTTTGTCTGCATGAACAAATTTCCTCCATTCTGTCCCTGTGTTGCTCTTGTCCCACTCCATTCTCTCTCCGTTTTAAAATGAATCAAGGCCTCATCTGTCTATTTCAAGTGCACAAATGTCTGTTTCATTTTCTCAGGTTTTCTGGGCATCCACACAATGTGTACTCTTATCTTTTTTGGGTTTTTAATTTTTTTTACTTTACCAAAGTAGGACACTGTGGGTTGTGTCTTTGCAGGTGGGGTCCCATCGTGTCAAACTCTCAAGGGGATTTGAGGCAAATGCACCAGCTTTTGAAAGGTAATTAAAAAGGTTCAGTGGATCTTTTATGAGTGACTTCAGTTGCACTTCTTCTCTTCTGCTGTACTAGATTCCAGCAGATTGATAACCTTCTGAAAATCTCTTTGTCTCCTGGTTAAGAGTAGCTATGGCTTGAAAACAGGAGAGGTTTAAGACTGAAACACTAATATCGTTACTGGGAACATCAAGGACACTGTGACAGAGGAGTCGTCACGAGCCGGGACTTAGTTATGAGTCCGTGTCGGCATGCGAACATGCCCGCACACGCATACACAATCGCTAACTTACTTTTTGTTGCAGCTTAAACTGACGCGGTTCATCGTGGGTGCACACGCGGTGTTCCTGCTTCAGTTGACATGCACATCCTAACCTATATTCAGCTTCAAACATTTCCCCGGTTCTATTTTCAAGCAGGGTTGTTTCTGGATTGTGGCGCGCCAGGAGGGAGTCACGTGATGTCATCGGAACGTACTGAGTGTTTTCCATTAAATTGAGCATTGTATTTTTGTTCACAAGTTTATTTATTTATATATTTTTTTTCTCTTTTTTCCCTTGGTATTATTTATGATTACTTTGTTTACTTTAAGAGTTTACTTGAGTTAGAAGTAATTGTTTAGTTATTTTTGCTTGTTTGTCTTTCTGTGGGCGGAGCCTGTGGCTTTAAAAGCAGGGCTCTGTGCCACAGAGAGTCAGTTTGTGGCTTGACTCCTGAGAAGTAATACTGAAGGTGATGGACTCTTGCATTTAAGGTACTGCTGTTTGTCTGTTTTTAACCCGGCTTGGACGTCCTTTGTACGACCTCTGATTTTTTTCACCTGAAGAAAAGCTTAATAAATTTCACTAAAGTGATCTCCGGCCTTGGCCAGTCATTTATGTTTGACCAAGTCATAGTAGAACCCCGTCACAGACACATTAATAGCTCTTCATCAACAATGTCCTACCAAATATACAGTATTTTTGATTGTCAAACATCATGGGAGAAGCTTTTGATTTACTCTAATATATGTCCCTATATATACTTCTCTGTCTTCATGTGACAGAGTAACATTTACATTTAGAAGACTTCCATATCTGAAATTGTTTTCAGTTTATTCATCAAATAAATCCCCTCAACAGTTTGAATCCATTGCCCCAAAATTGCTAGATTTACATAGTTCCATTTCCGTTTCCAGGCAACTCCAAATCACATTTGGAAACAAATTATGATCCAGGATTTTTGGCATTAATCGTTACACTTTTTTTTCAACTTGGACAGCTCAGTTGTTACCACATACCCCTCATTTTGTACTATATCTTCTAGCTAATAGACATTTTTTTCATGTTTCCAACCCTCAGTGGATATGTGAAAGACATGGTTTCTACAAAGACGCAGAAACCCTGCAGGGTTTTCCATCACATTTTTTTAAATGTCTTTTGGTTGTGTCTTAAATTAGTACCCCCATTACTTTTCTAAATGTATTCTTTTTTTCATGCAATTAGATTTTTTTGTTTTGGGACAAGTGCTGACCACTATCAAGCAACGTGTGTTGAACTTCAGGCCTAGGAATTACAATGCTGCAATAGATGCAGAGCAGGAGCCTATTGCTTAACGTTCAGCCTTTCTCACAAACAAATCTGTGGGTTTATTGTAGCTAAGTGAATTGAAATAAAAACACTTTTGTTACCTTACCATTACTAGCTCCTTAAGAAGAGTGTGACATTAACTAAATTTGTCTAGAGAAACAGATTTCAGTAGTTGGCTTTAACTTTATATCAATAACAGTTCAGGTACTTATTGTATTACGTTGCTGCATAAAAGGCAAAGTTAAGAAACTTGCTAACGCAAATAACTCTCATAACAGAGCCAGAAATGATCAAGATAAATTAAAGAAGCATAGTTTAATCTAAGTAACTTACGTTAAATAATCAAATTGCTGAAAGTTTTGTGTTTTTATGTAGGTCGTTAATTTTGAAAGGAAATGTTATTTTAAAAGTTTTCTAAATATTTGTAAATATAACCAGCTGAAACATGCAGAAGTTCTAAAGACAGCTTCAGTTCCTCTTAAGTTCTCATCGGTTTTACCCTAGTTATATTATCATTTGTCAGTGTTTTATTTGAATCTACAATACCTTCAAAGATTTTATCCAAATTAAAGAACTTTTTGCTTGAAATATTATCTCTACATAAAACAAAAATTTTGACTCCTTTTCTGGCTCTAAATGACCAGGGATTCTTGTCCTTTTACAGTATACTTTAGAGATATGATGGTGATAAATGCACTTATGACTTATACTTTCGTTGTTTTGTGACTGGGGTGTGAACCATGTCTTCCTGGTTTAAAATCTATACCACACCCAAATAGTACTGGAACCCTCCTTATCAATCCACAGCAGCCACTTTTGTAGCTGTTCCTATGTCCATTCAATTCACGACAACCTTTAGTTAGAAAGTTAGGAAGACAACTGTTGATCAATTTATTTTGCACATATTTTGGTCTTTGTTGGATGGACTTACAGTATTGCTATCATGCTAATAGAAATGTATTAAATGTTAAATCAAACCTCCTCTGCTTTTTGTATCCAATTTGTCCCCTTGTAGCAGTTCTCATAGTAGCCTATTTCAAATTTATTTTTTTTATTATATGGTTAGATTTTTGCTGTGTTTTTCCAGAACTTATTTGATTCTACAAGGCTAGCATATACATACTGCCATTAATTACAGATTAAGTAATGAGAAATATGGGCAGTTTCCAATCTTCTGTTTTTGTGATGCAGATGGTAACCAATTTTTCTTTCTGGTCCTTTTAATTTGTTTATCATATCATTTTGGGTCCCTCTGCCATTTTTAACACCTCAGTGATGCAGAATATAGCTGCTTCCTTGACTAGCAAGTCACACACTGAAAAGTGTCAATGTCTTGATCTGGTAGCTCTTTGAACAGTTATACTGTTTGTAGTTTTAAATCTAATTATATTTACTAGTATTATTCAATGTTTTGTTGTTGTGTCATGTTCAAACTAACCTAAAACCTAGCTACAGTGCATTTACTTAAATTACTATCAAGCTTGTAACGACTTGTACTTGATAAATGCACTATTTGCCTGAATCTGTTTTGCAGACACTTCACTGCACTGCGAAGGTTGTATGGAAAGCAGGTGATCATCAACTTGCTTGGAAGTAAAGAAGGGGAACATATGCTCAGCAAAGCATTTCAGGTGAGATTTCACTGTCTTGTTTTTTTTTTTACTAAATGATTTCTATCTAATGCAGACGACAACACAGGATTTCAGTGAAACAGTTGAAGATCATAAGAGGCCTTATTACTGCACATTGCTTTGTGTAAGCTTGCAAAATATTGAGTTGTTCCTGCCTCTGCAGAGCGGAGACTTTTGCTCAATACAGAATGTGTCACTTCCTGCTCGGTTTTTGCCCAATCAGTTAGCAAAGGGAAAAGTAAAAGTTTAAAAAAACTTTAAGATCTTAAACATTTTCAAAATAAGAAGCAAATGTGACGATATTACAAGCTTGAAATGAGCTTGAGCCTTTTTACAAAACCCATTGATGTGCAAGCTTTCCAATGGATCCAAAAATCATAGTTTGCATATTGAATGGAAACTGCTGTATGTTTACAGGCCACACAACTGCACATTATGCATCTGTGGATTATATTTAAATATTAACAAATATCGTCTCTTCCCTTTTCAGAGTCACCTGAAGGCTTCAGAACATGCCACAGCAGTGAGAATGGTTAACTTTGACTATCATCAAAATGTGCGGGGTGGCAAGACTGATAAACTCAGCAGTGTTCTGAAACCACAGCTGAGTAAATTCATAGACGAGTGTGGGTTCTTCTACTACTCCGGGGAAAAAGGCATTGTAAGGTAAGAAAGTTCTTCCTCATTGTACAGATTTGTATATCTTTTCTTGATCTGTTTCTTACAGTTGAAGTACTAGTATAACAGGTATTTTTACAACAACAATTGGCATGCACACACGTTCCCCATCTTGTTAGTTGTCTCTGTTGCATCTAAAAAAATTTAGATTTCCCTCTTTGGAGCTCTGAGTTTACAAAACCCTTCTTTTGAAACTCTGTGATCAGGGTTTCTTAAAGGTTGCACAGCTTAGCCTTGCATGTCACATCTGCTCTTTATTTCCACCCTTTTTTGGTATATCTCTTTGCCATGTCTCTTTGCCCAGTCACCCTTAACTTTTTATTCTTTTGAATAATTTGACTCAAATCGGTACAACTTTTATTATTTAATAGACATAGTCATCATCTAGTTGGAACATTTTATTTGCTTATTAATCCTTCTTTGACAACACTGTTACTTATCTCTACCCAGTTGTTTGCAGACCATCCATTAGAGGGCACCTCTGAGCTCATGGTCCATAGACGTCATTGATGTGTTATCCAGCAGCTGAAACATTCGTTATCTAAGTGATCAATAATCTCCATGGGCCTTCAGTAAAACTGTCAAAAACACATTTTTCCAGAGATTTCCAAAAGTACTTGAACGCTTTCTAGTCGTAGTACGAAGACAATGTTCAACTTTATTTGATAGAACAAAGTGGTGCATATCTCTGGAGGAACATAATACTTCTTTTCTTGACTTTTTGAATTTATTTTGGAATGAAAAACGTAAATTTTTCATTAGCCCTCTTTACTCTGATACAGCTTAGTAAACAGTTGCCATCAGAAAGCACCTAATCAGTATATAGACTTCACCTATGCTCTATTTAATCTTTGTGTTAATACAGATATTCTGTAAGTACCTGAGGTCTTTCCATTTATGAAAGTGGGAAATTAAGTATCAGTTTGATTGGGAGGCATTTAATACAGAAGTTGAAATCTATAGCATTAGACATTTATTCTCTAATGACTTGCAAGTTAAAAGAAATGAAAGGAACTACAATAAGTTGGGTTCCATCAAATGTTAAATTATTGCATTTTGCAGTTGTATAAATCAGATTTTTATTTTTTATTTTTTTCAGGACTCAGGGAGGGACCATCAGGAGTAACTGTCTGGATTGTTTGGATAGAACCAACAGTGTTCAAGCCTTCTTTGCACTTGAGGTTTGTGTCCAGCTTGGTGTACATTAATGCTTGAAGTTGAAAGATTTTATAAATTTGTCTTTTACTCAAACTCCCTTTGCCTCCTTCCATTCAGATGCTGCCCAGACAGTTAGAACAAATGGGTCTGACAGAGAAACCACAGCTGGTGGCCCGGTTCCAGGAGGTTTTCAGGACCATGTGGTCTGCTAATGGGGACTCCGTCAGTAAGATTTATGCAGGAACCGGAGCCCTGGATGGGAAGGCCAAGGTATGTAGTGAAACAATTTAATACTTGGGAATAACGAGAAGTTTTCAATTGTTTAGGTAGTTTATAATTCAGGTTAGCAACACTGTATTTTATGGAGTCCAAAGATAATCCGCTTCCATAGATTCTACATCCGATGTGTGGTGTAGCATTACCACCCAAGTAGTTTTTGCAGGCTAATAACATGTGACTGTAAATTATGTTATCCAGGATTTTAACACCATTTTAAAGATTCTGAAGATCATTAAAAAATATATTGCACCATTTTTCAAGTCTGAATACATCTGATAAATGCACGCACATGAAAAGTAAAAAAAGATATCAGTTTATCTTATTTTTTAGCTTCTATACCCTCCTAGATTAGGCCTTTTTTGAACCCATGGCTCTTTACCTGGCTCCAGTTTAGATTCCAAACAATGAAGAATGACTGTCTTGCATGAGCACAATTAGAATAACAATTATTTCTTTAAATATATTCTGCCATCACCTCTTAGACACTAATTCATAAACTGCAATTTTCTGTAAGAATACAAGGTAATGATTGCATTATAACAGTTGCATGAATATTCAATCCTCTGTGTAGAAATTGTACTCTACTTTTCTTTAATTATGTGCATTATGTCTTTTGGCTAACCTGTGGACCTCTCCATCTGTGTGGTAAGTTAATAGGATGGTTGATGTTGTTTTTAAGCTATGGGTCTTTTTCTGGTGTCCTGTGTATATCATTGTCTGATGGTTTCATATAAATGAGAATGGAGTTTGGGATAGGTGACAAATCTTGTTTACTTCCCTTTGAATGTCCTTCTGAAAATATACACTCTCATTAAACTTTCCTCTCACTGTGAGCAGAAATTCAAAAATAAGAGAAACAAAGAGGGGGAAAAAACTACTCTAATTTCTTTTACTTGTAGCAATTACATTTATACTTATTTCTTTTATGCAAAATCTTTCTTGGAATTTAGAGAAATCTGTCCAGATTGCCACCTAGTGGTCATCAATGAAATCTCAAACTTGTCCAGAAGATAATTGAAATCCACCACTGTGAGCTTCAAATCTGGCAGATCTCTCTAGAATGTTCCTCCTTGTCCTTTTTTTTTTTTTCCCATCCCGCAGTGGTGAAAAATTTAAATTTTTATCCAATACTGCTTGTGTGTGCCTTTCTAACTGGTTGGATGCTAAATATATATATTCTCTTCTTGTAGGCTGGAAAGCTCAAAGATGGCGCTCGCTCTGTGACACGGACCATCCAGAACAACTTCTTCGACAGCTCCAAGCAGGAGGCGATAGACATCTTGAGGCTGGGATCCACACTTAACAGTGATTTAGCAGACAAAGCTCGAGCCTTGCTCACCACTTCCAGTCTTTACGGTAATTTTCCACAACATGATGAAAGTGCCTTATTGTTTGGTGGTACATTTGTGGAAACAATGAGCTGCACTTTGCTTAAACTTTTCTAACATAAAAAAACAACATTTTGAGCAATGTTAGACACAAAACACAATGCAATAAAAGAATATAATGTAATTATTATCCCCTTCTTTTAATTTTTTCTTACACCCCTCTCCACATTTGTTGGCTTATCTGGCTAGCTTTATAAAAAGCCTTAAAATTTGACTTTATTGCTGTTAAATAATGTCACATTGATTCAGTGGACATTAATGAAAAAATCTGGCATTGTCACTGGTGCCACACTTATTGCCGTCCCAGCTGTTAATATTTTGATTGTCCCTCTTTTGCCATTAGCACAACACTTAGTCATACCTCATAAAAAATCAAATGGTTTGATTAGAGGTGGGGATTCTTAAAAATTCCTCTCTGCACAATTCCTCTTTTTAAACTCAGTTGTTTTTCTGTGCAGTGAGTAATTTCTGCATTATTTGGGTCATGTATTTTAAACCATTGTTGAGCTGATTTATTTTTTTTAATGCCAACTAATTGTTATGAAGACCATGTTTAATGGTTGCTATGGAGACATAGGCTTCTCAGCAGCACTAAAGAAACCTTGTGAGTTTTAAAGGGAGCCCTGACTCCCTTTACTTACTGGCTATTATCTGTTGAAGGGATGCTAACCTACAACTTTCTTCCTTCTCTCCCATTTGCAAACAATCTTAGTCACTGAGCCTGTCTTACAATCAGGTATAGTAACTGATAGACTGCAAGCATCAGATAGATATGTTTTTCTGCCCTGTCATATACTTGTTTTGTCTTTTTTTTTTTTTTTTTTTTTTGCACTTTTGGTTGTGGTTTATTCCACTGTCTGTTTTATTAGATAGCTGTAGCAATGATTAAACTAAAATGGACTAAATATTTTTTTGCAGTGCTGTTTCAGCATATGTTTTCAGTAGGTATTTACAGACAGCTATAAACCACTACCAAGGTTTGCTTTGTGAATGTTTTCAGTGAAGTGGTCACAGCTAAAGTCATGCTCCCATAACCTTTGTTTTTAAACATTCTAGTGAATTTCCTTTGTTGTTTATTGAATATAATCCAATTCTTCATCAGTATTTTCCCCTTCTTTGTTTCATCTTCCACCCAAACCTCTTGTCTGACGTGCACGTTCCCATGTTTTGGCATCTAATCCGCACATTCCTTTGCAGCCTCTCCAAGAGTGTTGCTAGGAATGTGTCAGAGTCACCATAAATACACAAAGCCCAAGCAAATCCGGGTCTGTGTCGGCACCTGGAACGTCAACGGGGGCAAGCAGTTTCGCAGCATCGCATTTCGCAACCAGACACTGAACGATTGGCTGCTGGATGCTCCAAAAAAGGCAGGACATCCCGAGTTCCAGGGTGTGTTTCTATTAATTTACAGTCATTTCTTGGTAATGGCCCCTTGAGTATGTATCCTATTTGTTTGGTTGAAGTAGGTGCTGTAAATGTTCAAATGTTATTATTAGTGGATAAAGAAGTGTGTACACTAGATATTAAATCAGAAAGTGGGCATTGGTGAGTACAGAAATGGTTAAGTTTAAGATAAATCTATGACTATTAGAAAGAGACAATTGATGAAATTGAAATAAATTGACAAATATTACAGTTGCTCTGTTTTCAGTAAATGTCCGTTGTGTTTAGCACAAACTTTACTTATAAGATTTTTACCCTTTAACAGTTTTAAAGGGTAAACATTTAACATTTACTTTTGTTTCTTGACAGACAGCAAAGCCAACCCCATAGATATATTTGCCATTGGCTTTGAAGAAATGGTTGAACTGAATGCTGGGAACATTGTCAGTGCCAGGTATGTGTTTAAGATTCTGCCAATCAATAACCTACAATTAATTAATATTGGACTCTATACATTTCAACTATAATGTACTGAAATGCACGAAGCATATTTCAGTATGTTACTGTTAGACACACCTTCAAACATTTTGCAGCTATGTCTACAGCAGGTGGTTCCACTCTCTTCTCAATTATTTGTAGAATCACCTTTTGCTGCAGCCTCAGCTACAAGTCTTTTGGGGTGTGTCTGTAACAGCTCTGCAATTACTTTGTGATCTATCACATACCATATATTCTCTTTAGAATATAGTAGGGCTAAAACGATTCCTCGAGTGATTCGAGTACCTCAATTATTAAAATTCCCCAAGGAAAACTGACCTGCCTCGAAGCCTCGTTATATTATGTGTTATTATTTAGGGCACCGTGTTCCGGTCGGGACTTTATTTGCGTTCTCACTTCCGCCTGAGATGTTGACGAAAGCTAAGTGTTAGCAGCATAACGTCCAGTTTTCAAGTTCGGCCTGGGAGGATTTTATTGAGTCATGATCATCTCCGGGTTTTTGTCTTTTTCCGGGGGACCAATAAGCATCTTAAAATGACGGCAGCGATGCCTGGAGTCCGGTGGGATTATTTATACAGATAAACGGATAGACTGAACACTGCGGGCGGCTGTGCTTTAGATGCGTAGCTTTACTGAAAATACCGGAAAATAAATTTCATATCATCCCGGTCGCAACAAAAGAGCATCATGACGTTACAGAGCTGGTAGATGTTTCTGTGTGACGAATGCAGATGTCAAATATGAGGGGCCGTTTAGGACAAAAACTATGTTTTGTCTCTCACACACTACTAAAAACACACACACACACACAAAATATTAAAATTGCACATATATATACTATTAAAATGTCACACACATACATAAAAGACTAAGACTGCATATATAAACTAATAAAATATAGACTCACCTTTTGTATGTGATAGGGTCTCAATGTTTGAATGTGAGAGTGATGTCACGGAAGAGGCAGGCATCATTTGGAGATCAGATCGCGCATGCGTTGATACGACAATGACGTCAGCTTCAAGTTGGTGTAAGCGGCGTTT
>CAEGAE010007418.1:0-72062 GCA_903067095.1 Girardinus metallicus
GACCAATGAGGACAGGAGGACCAGTGAGGACAGGAGGACCAATGAGGAGAGGAGGACCAGTGAGGACAGGAGGACCAGTGAGGACAGGAGGACCAATGAGGACAGGAGGACCAGTGAGGACAGGAGGACCAATGAGGACAGGAGGACCAGTGAGGACAGGAGGACCAGTGAGGACAGGAGGACCAATGAGGACAGGAGGACCAATGAGGACAGGAGGACCAATGAGGAGAGGAGGACCAGTGAGGACAGGAGGACCAATGAGAACAGGAGGACCAGTGAGGACAGGAGGACCAATGAGGAGAGGAGGACCAGTGAGGACAGGAGGACCAATGAGGAGAGGAGGACCAATGAGGACAGGAGGACCAGTGAGGACAGGAGGACCAATGAGGAGAGGAGGACCAGTGAGGACAGGAGGACCAATGAGGAGAGGAGGGCCAGTGAGGACAGGAGGACCAGTGAGGACAGGAGGACCAGTGAGGAGAGGAGGACCAATGAGGAGAGGAGGACCAATGAGGAGAGGAGGACCAGTGAGGACAGGAGGACCAGTGAGGACAGGAGGACCAATGAGGAGAGGAGGACCAATGAGGAGAGGAGGACCAGTGAGGACAGGAGGACCAGTGGAGGACAGGAGGACCAGTGGAGGACAGGAGAACCAGTGAGGAGAGGAGGACCAATGAGGGTGAATTATTACTTGTGTGTTGCATTAAACTGGCAGGTTCTTAACATACTAAGAATATTTGTTTGTTTTCCAGGTCCATCTGTCCACTGGAAGCTGAGAGTAACTGCTTCATCAGCCTCCGCAAGCAGTAAGACAAAGACGGCAGGATCAAGACACTCAAATCAAATGAAAACCATCCTATCAATGAAATATACCAATAAAATGTTGAAAAACATTTTAAAATTGTTTTTAGCTTTCAAATGAGTTTCACTGTTAACTATTATTGCTACTGGAGACTATTTAGACTGTAACCTGAGTTGTTAAATAAACAACTAAGCCAAACTCTCCTGTTTTCATTAATTTCCACTATGGTACAGTGTTGCCAAATGGCAACGTCAACAAAAAATAAATGAAAAAATAGTCTTTTTTAAAAAATTTGTCTTTATTATGTTTACTTGGTTTATTTTATGTAAAAAAAAAAAAAAAAAAAAAACATGTCAAACATTTTCTTTCCCACTGGCATCATTACGCATACAATGGAGGATTAAATAAATACGGATGCGCAATACATGCAGGCACTAAGGGCCAATAAATTAAAAAAATGTCTCCTCTACAATGTAAAAAGTTCTTTATTTCTCTGTTCTTTTTTATTCCAGGATGAAACTCACCTTCTACCCTCTCAAAGGTGAGCAGGACTTCACAGACGTGTTCTGGATAATCTGAGGTGCACTGAACTGCTCTGTGGAGAGCCTTCCTGCAGTGAGTCATGTCTCCATAAGCTCTATGGGTTACAAAAGAGGAAAAAAAATTGTTTGGGGAATTAGTCCATAAAGCATTTCTGTGTCATTTTAAAATAAAGATTCCCTCTTTTTGAGTCCATCTGACAAACCTTTCAAGGTTGTAGTACTCCAACCACATGTTGGCGTATTTGGCGTTCCCTTTAGTCATGATGTTATCCCACAGTTCTCTTGCTTTCTGCATGTTCTTGCAGTGGTGGGCCTGGTGGGCAAAGAAGGTAAAAGATGACAAAAATTCTGCTTTTCGTGTGCTTTATCCTAAAAGGGCAGAGTACATTACAGACTTATAATCCTGAGCATTATTTTGAATTGATTAGAGACAAGTCCTCTACAATCTACACACTGCATTTCGGTAGCTTTCACTGCACTGATTTCATGAAGCTTAAAGGTTTTTGATGAAAACCATTTGTTAAATCACTGTTTTGCATTGATAAACATCCCATAATTATAACAGCACTTGCTCTCTAAAAAATGATTTGTCACAGAGGGTTTGCCTACCTCTATCCGAGCCCAAATCTGCATAATGGCACAAGATGGATCTCCACTTTCACCAAACCCTGAATTCACAAAATATGGAGAGAGGCATCAAAATAAAGCTGATGGCAAGAGAAATGAGTCTCTACATGACTAATGATTCAGATCAATCATCCACTGCTGCCATATTCTTGCTCCGGTGGAGGGATTGCTGCAAAGTCAAGAACACGGTGCAACGGCGTAACCTTGTTTAGGTAAACAACCTTACCATCTGGTATTTCAAAACTATCTTGCGTTGTATTATAAGCAGCATCATATTGGAGGTTATTTCCAATTTGGATTAATCTGGTTACATATTTCTGTTTAGATATTTGATCTGAACTCATGTTTATTTATTTCAAACAACAAGATGTACAAAAGTAAGCTTGCCTTGTAAATATCCTTGACATCACTTTGTGAATTTGCATGACAAATACACAGAACTGAACTAAATCAAAGTAAAGCTGATTAAAAAAAAAAAAAAATCTGATTCTGAGAAATCTACCCACGCTCTTCAACATCTTGCTTCAGGTAGTCTAGGGATCGAGAGAAGGCAGCACGCAGCTCTTCTAGCTCTTTACTGGATTCTAGAGAACAGAAACGCAACACCATCAGTAAATGGTTGATCCAAGATTCACTCATGACGCAGAACTGCTCCCACCTTTACTGAAGTCCACTCGTCTCCTCAGGTAGTCGAGGTTGGCCTGCCATATTTCCACATAATCCGTCGCTTGAATGAAACCTGCATTCAGCGCCTTTTCAAAAACATCTGTGCAGAAGGACAAAATGAGATCCGACACACTGTCAAGGCAACACGATGCTTCTACAAAGGAGCGGCAATATTAAAAACATGCATCAACATGCTGCTCAGGCGTCACTTCAGTTGTTACCTGACACACTCTGATGGTCGGCCCCATGCCTCTCCAGAGCCTGCAGGTAGCTCTTCCACAGACTCATGGTCCAGGGACAGTTCCTGACGGCTCGCTCATGAGTGGACAAGACCAAATCCTTGATCTTCAACTGGCGATCCTAAAAAAAAATAAAAAAATAAAAAATGTGAGCATTTCTGCCAAATCTGCTACAGAACAACAAGCAAGATGTGTTGTTTTACACTTTAGGCTTGTGCTACATCTTCCCACGAACACATAAGATAACCAAACATTTTAAAAATTGCAATATTTTAGTGGATCTTAGGCATGAAATCTAAGGGAATAGGATTAAAACCAGTCAACTCTCTTTTACTTTTTGCCGTCAGTGGTTACAGATTTAATAATACAATTTCTTATGTTGGAACTAAAAAAACCTTTAAAATAAGAATAAGCCGCATCTCTCTAAAGCAGAAATATCATATAAATATGAAGACATAGTATACGTAACAGTAGCACCCACCAAAACCAGCCTCTCACTCCAAGGAAAGCTGTTTATGAGCATAAAGTTTCCCCAGTTTAAAAAAAAAAGAAAAAAGAGTGTTCTAGTTTTTACGTTGTATGTGTTCGCTGTCAATACGAACACATCTGCAGATTTCATTAACTACATTGAATCCGTAAAAGTTCACTTTGTATTTTTTGTCTCTCTTCAACAACATATCTAGCAACAGCATGAAATGTCTTTTTAGATCTAAACTGCAGATTATTGAGAGAAAACCAAATGCAGATGGACTTTTTGTTTGTTTTTATTCATTGCCGGTATTACTAATTCACTGAATGGCTCAGTAGCATGAAGTATTCCTGCAAGACTGTTTGGAGAAAAGAAGTGCTGACTCAGAACGATGTTCTCCAGAGTAACACTACTGGTCAACAGAGGAGCAGAAATTACAACATATGCGTAAATGATGACAGATTTTTAGTTTTCTCAATTACAATATTTCTCACAAGTGGTCATTCATCACTGTGGTGGATTACAGGGTGAATGGGTTCATAACTGCAGGCCTAAAAATCACAGATTAGGGTGCTGGTGCGTTAAGTCTCCAGAGGCTATTGCACTCACACAACATTTCTACTGACTTCCTCCTCTTCACTGAACAAGTCGACTTATCTGGATCTCTCCTTATGAACTTATATGTTCAACATTTATGTCTGAGTTGCTGTTTTGCCCGTAATCCTCAACTAAACAGGCTTCTACAAAGTAAAAAAACGAAATCTGATTGAAAGAACACGATGGAGTCAGTCACTAACCAATACTTACAAGGTATGTTGTGTATTTAGTCCACATGTCTGGTACCAGGCAGTTCTCAGCCAGAGCCCGTTCAAATGTTATCTGGACGCGAGCCGGGTCGCCCTCCTTCAGTTCAAAATCAATGTAGGCTTGATATTCAGCCAGTTTGGGAGGTTCGGCTGCCAGCTGCAGGAAGACAAGCGCAGGCGAGATATTATGTACTGTTACCAAAAACTGTGCATGTGATTAAAAGAAACTGAGGACAGCAAATCAAAAACATGATCAGTCGGTTACCAGAGCCTCTTCGTAAGATTTGCACTTTTCTTTCTGCTGCAGAGCCTTTCTGTACAGATGGACGACCGGCTCGGAGACTCCGTTTTCTGACCACTCCTCGTACTCTGCATAGGTGGCTTCCATGTCTGCAGAGCCACAAAACACATTGCTAGACTGTGGAGCAATGCTAACAGTGATGCCTGCTTAAGATCCAATCCATTTTGAGAGAAGGAACCGCATTTGGAACGATCAATAACTTAACATACGTCTAACTTTGCCTACAACAAACTGAAGAATGTGTCACCTTGCTAATATTAATATATAAATTGTGTAATTTGGTCTTTCAGAAAGGCCATGACACAAACAGGAATCCCTCCCAGTTTACAGCAATCCATCTGGACGGAGGAGTCGTCATGCTCACCCATAAAGGGAACGGCCAGCTGGCGGCGAAACAGCGTATGAATTCGCTCGAGCTGAGTGGAGAGCAGCTCCTGCTCCTCGCGGCTGGGAATCCTGCCAGGGGGAGGCTGAGACAGAGGCAGCAGAGAAAACGATACTGAAATGTGGAGACTGCTAAAAACGAGAGGAATTAGTTTCTCTCATGGCATGCATGTGGATGTTAAATATAGAGTCAGTGTGTGGAAACACACACCTGCACTGTGGACAAAACTGCGTTCTCAAACTCTCTGTACGCCTCCCACAGCATCTGTCCCTTGGTCATGTGAAGCCCCACCGCTGTCACCGCTCTCTCAAAGATGGACCTCACCTTATCTATCCCACCTGGTGACCCCATGCCACCAATAGAGTACTGGGCATATTCGAGCCAAATATCCGGACCTGCAACAAAGACCCAACAACAACATAATTAAACTTCAAACTCATGTAAATAGCCAAATATCGAACGGAACAGTCTCCGTGGAGGAGGCCCACTCACAGATGTAGTCTTTCACGGCTCTCTCAAACAGCTCATACACTTTCTCTCGGTTTGAATCCTCCTCGGTCAGGCGGATCTCATCTTTGAGCCAGTCCAGCCAGATCTCTGGAGGGTTGAAAAATAAAACGTTTTAGTTGCAGCTCGTTTAGAAATCCTGCCTCCTTTGACCTCTGAGCTGGAACAGACAAACAAACCTTCAGTTAGAGGGAAAAGTTCGCTCATCTTCTGTCTTGCCTTTCGCAGGCGGAAAAGTTCTCCCTCCTGCTTGAGGAGCTTGATAAGATCCACATGGCAGTTGTAGTCGAAGGCGTTGATCGACAGCTGCAACAATTCGTAAAAGCAAGTGTGATAAAGTTTGACAAGAACTTAAGACAAGCACACGAAGCTAAAATAAGTTTCATGCTCTAGTTTGTATTGTTGACTTTTGAAGAAAAAAGAAAGCGAAGCTGGTTGTTTTTGCCTTAAATGTCTGCGGGATTTTCCTTTACGCTGACTCATGAGTATTTCTATAAACGGCACATTTAGTCACTCGCTTTCCTTCTTTCCAACTAGAGCTCAACGATCTTTAGATCTTCCAGACATCATCTCAAAGCTCTTCCAGCTGTTTGGGTTCTGAGGCATCATTTAGAAACTTTTTCTGAAATAAATTTGCTTTCCAGCTAAAATACAGCCACAGTTATCTCCAGGTGTACGAAGAAATACGAGTAAAGTGCTGTTTCCCCCTCCCGGGGTTTTCACAAATCTTTCATTTCTACATTTTTCTGGTAGTCTTTATGACACTTTATCACAAAAATATTGACCTCAAATTCCACCTGAGAGAGGCTGGGCAGTGTTAGTTAACAGTCTCTTCGATTGATAAGATTTCTGGGGTGTGAACAAACTTAGATCAGTTTAATTTTAATACAATTTAATGGTACAATCTGGAACACAGTTTGTTCTCTTTGATCGCTTTATTTTCTTT
Organism: Girardinus metallicus; assembly: GCA_903067095.1. Classification (NCBI taxonomy): domain Eukaryota; kingdom Metazoa; phylum Chordata; class Actinopteri; order Cyprinodontiformes; family Poeciliidae; genus Girardinus; species Girardinus metallicus. Next base: position 6,291 of record CAEGAE010007418.1, read on the forward strand.
TCAAGGACAAAAAGAACCGATGTTTTAATGATTGTACATGCAAGCCAGACCCAGATAAAGTCTCACAGCTACGCCACGCAGCGCAATTAAATAGACACGATTAAGATTTGGATGCTGTTTTACTGATATCCACTTGACCTATTAACTAGTAATTATGGTCGTAGATATTTACAGAATATACATGAGAGGTAATTAGATGTTTTAATGCAGCTGTCTTAAAGTTCGTATTGAACTATGTCTAGTTCAGTTCAGTCTATCTAATTGGAAGCTGAACGACATAATTATTACTGCCGCCTCTCTCCTTTTAATGAATTGCGCAGTCAATTCATTTTAAAACAATATCTGAATTGATCCTGCTTCTTACTGTGACTCCAACATGTGGAGTAAAGAGGCGGGTGATGTACGACAGGCTTACGACAGATTAGCGCTAGCTAATCACGGCGTGTGAACTACGACATGTCTAATGCGTCCATTTAAACGTTTTAATGGTCGCTAAAAGATCTGTTTTATTTAGTACCATATAAGCTCAGCGTTTGCTACAGTTTCCCACCTGGTGGTTAACTGTGTTCACCACTCATTCATTCTCGTTAGGTGCTCGGCTAGCGGTGGTTAGCCGACCAGCGTTGCAAGGGCTGCTATTCAGTTACCTGCTCCTCCAATCGTTGGATCTCAGCTTCATTTTCCTTCTCGTCCTCAGAGGAGTCGTCCTCTTCGTCTTCGGAGTTTTCTACACCCATGCCCTCCTCTTCGTCCGATTCCATCTCCCTTTCCTCCATCCCTGCTTCTTCCTCCTCCATGTCTTGCAACTGCGTTTGCTCTGCGTTGCTTGGCGCTGCCATGTTGGGAAGGCTGTCTGCCTGGTAACAACAAGGCGACACGATGATGAGAAGCGGGTGGTATGGCAGGCCGTTGTAGTATAGAATTAATACACACAGCTGGTTGTTTTAGGCGAGGGTGTAACTTTGTTGTTGCAAGTTGGTGGGGACGAGGAGGAGCGGGGGGAAGGGGGGCGGGGCGCTGATGTACCCACAGTTACTGGAAGGCCTTTTGTTTTTTTAGTGCTAAAAATAAAGCTAAAACTTAAATGTGAATGCCATACACTCTTATTCAATAAATTAGGATATATATGTCCTGATCAGGCTTGTCAGATTAATATTACCTTTCGAAAATAACCTTTTAGAAGGTATTAAACATACACGAAATATAAATATGTTAAAACATCTAATTAATCAGTATAATGTCTTTCACTTGGTGATGGAAATACTAACAAAGGAACTTTTCAGTCATGTTCTGATTTATGGAATCAGCCTGTATTTGATGAATATATTTGCTTTAATATAGAAAAAATTCTAAAGACGCAAAAACCTTTTTTGGGTCTGGTTGGGGCATTTGGCGAGTAGAGTGACCATCTATGTTAATGGATTCCATAAAATGTGGCTTAAAGCTGAGATGCTGATGTTTGGACATGTAAAATATATATATATTCTCTCTGCATATAAATCTATAAATAGTTTGGTTTCTGTCAGTTCTGTAAAGATACAAGAGAGAACAAACCGAATTTCTCTTTTATATTGACCAATAATTTAATTTTACTTAAATGTCGCTGTAGGAGCCACGGTTTAAAAATTAACAAACTTTGTCTCCTATGTGCTTTATGAAACATTTCATACTATTTGGGGATTGATCTGAATATTGCCACGTTCAATCATGCACTTAGTCCTTGGTAAAATGTAGAAAAACGGGTGGTTGTATTATTTTCCCCAGTCTGTCAGCCTAACATCCCACGTAGACACGTTGCCATGGCAACCCATAATAACTGCTCCGGGAGCGCAGAGCAAAGATTACGTTCAAGTGCATCAGGAATTAACACTAAAAAAAACCACAAAACATTTCCCACACAAAAAAGTACGTGAAAACATACATATTGACATATTGTTCCGTGTTTGTGGTACATTATGTTAAAAAAAGACAAGAAAAATAGAAAAGGTATTACTGGTAATTAATGTCATTCAGTTGTGGATCTGTGTTCAGGTTAATATTAAAAGCTCTTCTTGTCCATGTGACATTTAACTTTTGAGATTTAAAGCACAACATAAAAACAAGAAAACTTCTTAAGTTCTCCTTAGTTTTTATTCTATTGCATATTTCTCATTATGTCCAGTCACATTTCCCTTGGGGGGGTCAGTCAAGCGGGGCAGTCCTAAAGAATTACCATTACATTAACTACGCTTCCAAACGTCAGCTATTCCTTAAAGCACAGATCGGACTGTGGTGCAATTATATGTCACCTCAGCCTGCCATACAACGTTCACGAGTCCAACAACGTTTAGTCTACAATTGGCCGGTAGAGGGCGTTCTCCTGATACCAAACTCATACCGACTTGTTTGTCAACAAAGAAGCCGTAGTTTCTCGTGCCTGCTAGTTCACTTCCGTTGGCGGTCAAAGATGGCGGCTGTCTCTTTACGAAACTCCGGGTCTTTGCTGTCATTATTCAGCAAAAGTTTCTTCCGACCGGAGCTCAACGCGCTTTGCTCATATCACAAAAAGGTAACCGACTGAACCGTTCAGGCTGCTAATCATTTTATTTTTGAGTAGAGGAAATTTGCTATGTTGTCCTTTAGAAGTCAAAAACGGATCACCTCGCGCATGTTTACCTCTTCTGAAGGTGGTGGATCATTATGAAAACCCGAGAAATGTGGGCTCACTGGACAAGAACAAGAAGAACGTGGGGACAGGACTGGTGGGTGCACCAGCCTGCGGGGATGTTATGAAACTTCAGGTAAGCCGGAGCTGCACAGGACCGCTGCTAGGACTCCAGTCCTACAAGTGTGTTACTAACGGTTGTGTTGCTCCAGATTCAAGTAGATGAAAACGGCAAGATCGTGGAAGCAAAGTTCAAAACATTTGGCTGCGGATCAGCCATCGCCTCCAGCTCTCTTGCGACCGAGTGGGTGAAGGGGAAGTCGGTAGGAACAGCACTCTCGAATTGATTGATTGATTGATTGATTTAAATATAGAGGACCTGATTGATCTAACTTCATCCTGCAGGTTGATGAAGCTCTCCAGATCAAGAACACAGACATTGCCAAAGAGCTCTGCCTTCCTCCAGTCAAGCTGCATTGCTCGAGTAAGTTAAAACAATTTGCCCCACATTTGAGTGTCTTTTAATCAACTGTTTGCACTGGGACTGTGGAAGCTTTTCCTACTCCTTGACGATTATCACATTTTGTCACCTGCAGTGTTTTTAGCTGGATTTCATGTGGTGGACCAACACAAAGTAGTACGTAGTAGTGAAGTGGAAGGACACAGGATGCGTGGATCTTAGAATAAATATCTGAAGTGTGGCATGCATATGTCTTTGTAGGCCAGGCTTATTCTTTTTCTGCCAAAAGCATCTGTAAACAACTATTTTTAAATCATCCTTCACATCCCTAGTTGGGTTTGGGTCTGGTCTTTAACTGGAACATTCTATCACACGAATTTCCTTCAATCTAAGCCTTTCCATTGTAGCACTGGTTGTATGGTTATGGTGGTTGTCATGCTGGAAGCTGTATCTTCACCCCAGGCTCAAGTGTCTTGGAGCCTCTAACGGCTTTTCTTCCAGAGTCCAACCTGTACTTAGCTTAAGCCTTAAGCCATCTTCCCATCAACATGTTTCACCATGGTAACCAGGTGTTTGGTTTTAGTTCTCTAACACTCTTAGCGTGTAGCATCGTTTGACTAGTGCATGTGTCAAACTCACGGCCCAAATCCGGCCCGCCGTAGCGTTTTATGTGGGCCTCTAGATTCTAGACTGAACACTAAGTGTGCTTAAATGTTATGTTTTAAGTTAAATCAAGGCAGTTTTTATCTGTTTACTTCCAAACTATATCAACCAGTCCCTCCAGTTTCTTGAGGATTATCGTGGAAACTCATGCAAAATCAACAAATCCTAGCACTTTTTTGTTACCAGTGACTTTCTTCTTAACAAGCATGTGGACTGCATGGAGAGTAATTGCCCTTTAACCTAAATCTGCTTTAAACTCTCCCACAGCTTTAACCTTTGACTTTTCTGCTCTTTCGGTTGGTCTTCATAATAGTGTTTATTGCTCTCCAATAAATCTGTGAGGCTGTCAGAGAGCAGCTGGATTTATACTGAGAATAAATCACTTCGTCAGACCCTGCAAAGTGGGCTGAATACAACTACATGCCACACCTTTCAGATTCTTCTAATAAACCTGAAACACGCATCCATCCCTTCCACTTTACAATCATTTTCTACGTTGTGCCGATCGATCACATAGAAGCCAAATAAAATGCAGTGAAGTTTGTGGTAATAATATGAAAAAGTTAAAGGTCCTATTTTTGCAGCTGTAACTTGTGTATAGAAATAATTCCCACTTGGCCAGGCTCTACTTCCAGACCAGGTTATGGAAGAATATTTACGCCTTGGCCTTAAGGCTGCAAACATTGTGACAGAAATTCTTGACTTTACTTTAGCTATGTGAACTAGATACATTTTAAAAGCAGGTTAGTTAATTTAGTAAACATAATGTTTCGATTTCTGCCTCAATCTGACAAAACGGTATTAGAAACTGTTCAAGTCTAGTAATTTAAACCTTCTTGTTGACAAGGATTTATAACTTTATAATACTTCTAATCTCTTTAAATACCTTAATTAGTTTTTTTTTTAAGTACAAAATTTGAAGTTCTTCTAAATCTTGTCTTTTTCTGCTCTTTACATGGAATTTCTTATTTGTGATATGTAAAGATTTGTACAGATTACATGTTTTATAATGTGTTTTATAGTTCAGTTTTGTATTGCTGGTCACCGTGTTTCTCCTTCACTCCTTCCTCCTCAGTGCTTGCAGAAGACGCCATTAAAGCAGCGCTGTCGGACTACAGACTAAAACAAGACGAGAAAAAATAGGATTGTGCCAAAGCCAGCAGCCGATAAGCTACGCCGTACCGACCATACTGAAATATTTCATCATTATCAGGATGACAATCATTTCTCGGCAGAGCTGTCAGCATGAGTGACTGAGTCTTGTTTTCAGGAAGCATTAAATAAAGTTTAGCTGCCTTTTTCTGAATACATTTGTGTATTCATTTGGGTTCAAATGACCAGAAGTGCTGAGTCTCAAGCTGAATATTTGACTTCCATGGTCTTTATTGTGCAGCCCGGACTGTTCTCCTGCTCCCGCACACAGATCTTTAATAAACCAGGAGCAAAATGAAAATGACTCACATATGTTTGTCTTTGTTTGTTTTGGCTTTGTGATTTTATTTGGCATAAAGTTTCATATATATAAATAAAAAAAACTTGTGTAAGACCATTTGCACATGTTGAAATAAACGATTCCGCCTCCTCTGTGTGTCCGCTGCTTTCATCCAACAGATCGCTCGTTTGCCGGCGCCACTCTCTGCTGGCGCACCAGAACCTTTCTCAGCAGGGTCAGCACCGCCAGCATCACAAGAACCAGAAGCACACACAGCAGGGCGAGCAGAGAGACGATCACCTTCCAGTCTCTGTGGGGGGACACCTGTGGGTTCACAGGAGGGACGGTCTCCTCTCTGTTGGTGGACAGTCCTGACTGTGTCCCTGCAGCAGAGGACACATTGCCTTGAGGGTAGGGAGATGTCGTGTTTTCTCTGCATCCCTGGTCCTCTGGAAAACTTGTAGTTTTCAGGTCAGTGGGAGTGACTGATGGAGACATGTTGAAGGATAAACACTCCTCATAGGTGAGAGTCTCGAAGGAGTAAGGTAAAACCCGAGAATCCTGGAGGTTCAGTTCGTTGGTGACAACGGCTTCTTTTGACGTTTTCCACTGCAAATCATCCGCGTTTTCATGTGGGCTCACTGGATCTGATGTTTCCACCGCTTCTACAGAAGCGACCACAGGCAGGTGTGTCTTCTCATTTGGCTTTAGGACACGTGGACAGATGGACACAATGGAGAGATTGAGCAGCAGGCGATGAGCGAGGTGGACCGGCTCTTTGCACACCAGATCTGTAGCCATCTTCAGCCTGCCGCTCAGCAGCCAGCGGTACAGATACAAGATGTCGCACTCGCACGCCCACAGGTTGTTGGTCAGCTCCACGGACCTGAGGCGTGGAAGGCTGTCGAAGGTGTTTTCAGGCACTGAGCGCAGGCAGTTGCTGTTGATCTGCAGGACCTGCAGGTTGACGAGGGCGGCGAGAGAGGGAAGATCCAGAGAGGAGATGCAGTTTTCCGACAGGTCCAAATGTGTCAGCGATGGCGGGAGACTCGGAGGGAGGCTGGTGAGCTTGTTCCCCTTCAGTGTCAGGAGCTGCAGCTTTTTCAGACCCAGCAGCGCGCCGGGCTGGATGGCACGGATTCGGTTGTCCTCCAGATGGAGGCGGGTTAGGTTCCTCAGCTGCCTGAGGACTCCTGACGTGATGTAAGTGATGCGGTTCTCCTGCAGCAGCAGGGACTCCAGGCTGGGGGGCAAGCCGCGGGGGAAGCGGGCCAGCAGGTTGTGGCTGAGGCTGAGCTCCTGCAGGCCGGAGAAGGCCTGGAGAAGGTGGTCCACGTTGCAGAGCTGGTTTCTGGCCACGGACAGAGCGGAGGTGCTGAGAGGGACGGAGCGGGGCAGCGACCTGAGACCCAGAGACTCGCACAGGACCAGAAAACCCGGGCCGGGACAGCAGCAACCGGGGGGACACGGAGTCACGGTGAGACAGGCCAGGGGACAGACGAAGAGAGCGAGGAGGACATGACATCTGTACCACGGCATGACTCACTGTGAAGGATGAGGAGCTAATTAGACACATGTAACAGTTTTACTACTTAATGAGTCATCTAAAGTTTTAATGTATGTCTTATTAAGAGCTATTGATTACTGTAGGATCCTCTTGCTCCAACTTTCAAAGACCCAGCTTGTTGATTATTGGGCAGCTTTTCATTATTCTTGACAGTTTACCAAGGTTGGCTCCTTCAACCAGATCCTCTTGGATCGTTATTAATTTTATTTAAGCACCCTTCTCCCTGACAAATTGCCTGGAAATGTAACAGTTAGAGGGCAGATAGGACGGATCCAGTCTGTTGACATCTGGTGACTGTATGATGATAGTCAGAGGATCCCTTCCTCATCAATTATTCACTCATGGAGGCAGTGAGAGGAAGGATCTGGAAATGTCCTGTCAAAGTTTTAAAGTCCTGCCACTCATCATGAGCAATTTACATCAAACTTACAGCGACTCTGGAGAAGTGCAGCTCCTCCAGAGTCACCGTCGGCCTTTCAACTTTGTCTCTGACCTGTCCGCTGTGTTCCTTGGTCTCTTCTTACCGATAAGGTAAATAGGGGATTAACGTGGAACACAAATGTGCAAATGAGATTGTTGGAAAAAAAAAATGTTTCCTCTTCAGTTAAGCGCTGCTGTGAGTTGGCCTACCACAACAAATCCTAATAAAATGTGTTAGAGTTAGTGATGGTAACATGATCTAATATGAAAACATTGAAGAGACTTTATTCTCACACAAGTCAGTCCTGAACATTTGTCTTTCTGCTGCAAACAGAGTGTCAATCTGAATGCCTGCCTCTCTAAGAAATGGAAGAACAGCCACTGCAGGCAGGAGACATTTGACCTCAGGGATTTCTCACCTAGCAGAGTTTCCAGCTGGCTGACTTTGCAACATGGAGATAATGCTATAATGTCTGAATGTTAATATAAAAACAACAAACTTTTCTAAATGAATTAAGTCTCTTTGGCACCAAAGCAAAAAAGAAAATGGCAATGAGAAGCCAAGAAATTAAAACGAAGTGAGCTGTTTTCATGGAAAGTTACTCCTGAAACTAAATTTTACTGCCAGGGTATAATTTATCCTCCAGATGCTGTTTTTCAACAGATATAAATCTAATGCGTAATTAGAAAGAGAAGCATTTAGTTCACCACTGTGCAGAAAGTTGGTCTGAATCTTTGCATTACAGACAAAGTAAATGTCCCTCCACCTGCAGCAGCTTTGTTGCAGACAGAACCATGAACTCCTGACTCATCCATTGTTGGTTCTGCGTTTCCTCTTTCAGATCATGCACTGTGCTTAAATTCAGATTTACAGTCACATAATGTAGCAGTTCACCTCTTTCCAAAGAGCATCTTTGATTTTTGTCAGCTTATGAATTAATTAAAAACGTTTAATATATCACTGAAATATACATGTATAGTGATTGACCAATTTTTTTCTTTTCACAATCTGGCAACTCACAACTTTATTTTATTTAACTACTTTAATCTGTTTTATAGAGACAGAGGCCCAATTTTAAGATGTTACATCACAAAGTCAAATTTCTTTTAAGTCATGTTTGATAAGTATAGCATTTTTAAATCAACTGAAGGTAACATAATCACTTGTTTGTGCTATAATATGACACTACATGGTTGGGATTGACCATAATGCTGCCCATTTAGCTAAATCCTGGCTGAACTTACCATTATCCTGCTTTGGGATTATTTGCTCCTCTGTAGAGATGGTCAGGGGTCTGTGATCCTCGGTCTTTAAAGGTGACCACCGCTGCTCCAAATTCCAGCCGGACTCTCATCAAAGTTTCACGAGCGCCTCAAGGTGCTCTGTTACCTCTTCTAGATCCTCCTCACCACGCACATTGATTGAGAGGTCCTATTGTTTGTCAGAGGCAGGTAACAACAGAAAAACAATCAGTTTTTGAAAGGTCTATGTTTCTCAGGTGTTCTCTGTAGCTGAGGTCTCTGCAGGCCAGGTTCGTTAAAAATCCAACACACTGATTCTCACGAGCCAGGCCCTTAACAAGAGAAGGTTTCTGTGTTTCCTGCTAGCTGATGGGAGGAGTGAAAGTGAAGGGGGAGTACTTTCTCGAATTATTTAGAGCGTTGCTGGCTAAAGAGCAGGGAATCTGACCCGTGGATTCTGTCAGGGCTCACGTTTCCTGCCAACCTGGCTGCTTTTGATTGTGTGCTATCATCTTATTTTTGATCTCTGATGTTTTAACCTGCTCATGATTCAGATCAGATTTACTTCCAGCCTTATTTAACCATAGTTTATTTAAATCAGATGCAATCCCATCACAAAGAAAAATGTTGAAACTTGTGAGTGGGGTGGGGGGGAGGAAGAAAAGGAAAAGTCAGTGCATGACTTAGTCACAAGGGGGCAGTACTTTCCTCTTCTTTTTTTAAAAAATCCATTTAAGTTCAAAACAACAATTCAATAGTCAAAAACACAACTCAAAAACGTCCTGATGCATTATAAGGAAAAGCCTTTAAGAGAAAAAAAATGCCCACAGCATTACCAGTCATGCACCATCATTTTATTTTTAAATAATGATTGTTGTGGAGACTTGGTAACCTTGAGTTTTTGCTTAACTTTGTGTTTTCTTTACCATCCTCCACTACATGGTGACAGGACAGCCTCTGGTCCAGTTTGTGTTGTTTATTACAATTACAGTTATTTTAACTCTATGTAATGATTGCTATGACCATAAGCATCGTCCAGTTAGGGTAAATGGCTCTTTTCTTGTGACAATTTTGTGACTCATGAAGCTCAACAGTAATTTGCCTCACTTGAGTGGCATGTTTTCTTGTCTTCCCCTTTGGAGGAGGAGGCTAAGATACATGAGCCTCTGTGTCACATCATCTTTACACCCCTGAGAAACAAGAAGTTGTGGATTAATTACAATCATAAACTTACTTATAAAGCATGTATTTATTCACAGTATCAGCCTCTCAAATGTTTGAGAAACTCCATCACAGTTAATTGCAATTGAAAATAGTTTAGTTCAATACATTTTCCTAGAAGTTTTAAGAAAATCAGAACATCTATCAGCCTTGTCAATATTCACAGAGGATGCTGCATTTTGCCGAATAGCCATTTTATTTGTTTGTAACCCTAAACTGGAGCAAATCAGTGTGTGTCGTTTGTGCAGACAATACATAGGCTCTTGTTCTGCGCTAAAGGAGGCGTGTATGTATCTGGATTGCAACTGCTGAAATATTTAAAGAGCCTTGTAGAGTAGCCAGTGGGAACAAAGGACGTCTCGTCAGCATCAGTCCCAATCCGTTCTTCTGCTAGCCTGCTTTTAGAGTTGCGGTGTCGACGGCCTCATCAAGGCCTACTGCCGTGTCAGCAAGATTAAAGGAGATCTTCTGTCTTGTCGCAGCAGATATTATGAATCTTTTGTTTGCGTAATTACTTTACAGCAGTCATCTGTGATTCCTGAGTGGATGCAGCTCCAAATTACAGACGTTCAGAGGAACGTGACGTTTATGTAGAAGTCGTCATTTATTTTTGGAACCTTGTTGCCTTTCCTAATTTTATGTCTTCAGGGCTGCATTTGTTTTTAAATTTAGTAGCACCACATACAAGAATGACAAACACACTTCTTTCTTTAGTTTTATTAAACATTAGCAAAACAAACCTGTCATTTTATAGAATGAACAAGTGTCACAGAGAAAGCAACGTGTGAGAACAACAGTGTGAGGTTCGGATAAAACAGAGAGTTTTAACATGACAAAATGACAACCTACAAAACATACAAACTTATCTAAGTTTAGATGCTTGGTGTAAATATAATCCATTTAATCACTTGACTTTTTGACTAATTTTTTATTCTTTACAGTAAGACAGAAAAACAGACGTTAAAATATAAATATAAAATAACGAACCCTTATTTCTAACAAATTTTCATCCCTTCATGTGACAATGTAGATAACAAAAATACTGATAAACGTATGAAGGATAAAATAAAAATATTTTTTCTTTTAGTTAAAATATTGTTGAAATAAAATTAATGAAAATTCTTCATGTTGGTTTTCTGACTGGGTTCTGAAATAAAATACAAGACTCCAGATATAACAACATTAAAGTAGAGGTAAATATGAACGTTAATATTAATAAAGAAAAGAATAATTGTTACTCATCAAGTCAGGTTTACTGGCATTCATGTGTTTATTTACATCACCAAAGACGTTGCTTTGAATGACTGATTCAGCTTTGAAGCTCTTTAAAAACACAAAGCGGAGATTTTCTGGTTGGAGTAAAACTTTCCCCACATGAAAAACCTCTGCTTGGCTACGATGATCTTTTAAAATCACAGTCCCGTCGAATAGCATTTAGAAATATCAGACATTCTTACTCATGTCTGCCTTATAACCTATAAGTAATAAATGGTGATGTGGTTTCATGAAGCAAAGTTCTGAGAAGCATCAGCCTGATATAAAATATGTACTGTAATTACACTGCACTCCATGTTTGTTGACCCCCCTGGTGAAGATGTGTAGAAACTCTTAAATGAATTCATCTACAAAACGCATCATTTCACCTGAAAAATTTAGAAAAATTCAACCTTTAGTTTGGCAGAATTTATTCCATGGTGGGAGATCATGAATAAGGACTAAAATATATTTTTAAATACAACTAAAGATGTTATAGTTATTTGCATCTGTAAAACTTGAAGCATTGACTTATTTATATTTTACTTTTTTAAGCTGATCAGACTTTTTTATAAAGTTTTATTTAGTAATTTGTAGCACTTCCCTGAGGTATGAATATGACCTCATTTATAGGAGCATTTTTTCTCTGCCATTCTTCAAAACGGGAAAGATAAGACAGCATTTCATTCACGCAAGGCAGATGTGTATTGATCTTCATTAGTTAGGAAATGGCTAAATTAAATAGTTACTCTCCTAGATGTATCGATATCTGCAGACGGAGCTGTAACAAAAAATATTACAGTCACTGGATCAGTGGAAAACAAGGCTTGACAAGTTTACAGATCTTCCACACATCTTAACTAGAGGTATCAGTAATTGTGGAGGGTGCTGTGTGCATGAATTCATACACATTATGTACATAATTATCCACCCATTTTGTATCCATTCACTTCCTTGTCACTAGCATTTCCCCACTACTTGCATTGTTTACAAATTGCACAGCTTTTAATTTCCCTCTCATAAATGTATAGAGGTTCTGTTTTTTTCTTTAATCTTGATAATGACACCTTCTGAGGTGCTGTGGATGAATTACAGACTCTCACAGTAAGACACTCAGCTTTCTGTCTTTTGTTGGACTTTATTCCGATTTTATGCACGTAAAGATTTTCATAGCAGGTGTGATTCCACCTGAATGTATTCCCTTCTGAGTGACACTTTGACCCGTTTTGCCTCGGCTGTGTGTTAGTGGTTGGATTTTTTCAGGTGGCAGGTGCAGACCGGGTGACTGGAGCTGGTGCTGGGGCTGGCGCTCTTCTGGACCTCCTCCCTTTGCTTCATTGGTTCTTTGAACTTCACTTCCTCCTGCCTGTTTTCCACTTCCTCTGTGTCTCTGACCTTCCTGACCTCCTGACGAGGCGACGACCTGACGTCTCTTCCCTTGTCTCCCACCAGCGCCTTGGAGGGCATGCGCAGATGCTTAGGGGAAGCCGGACCCTGAACGTGGACCCTCTTGACGTGGTCCACGGCATATGGTTTCTCCTGGAGCTCGCTAGAGTTCTTGCGAGCTCCGGTTTTACTGGCACTATACTTCCTGGGCGGGCTAGGGAGGGGCTTGTAAGCCTCCAGCTTGCGCTTATGGCTCATGGCGAACGCACAGCAAATGATGAAGACCAAAACAATAAGAAGAGAGGTAACAACGATGATGATGAGCAGGTTCTCCTGCAGGAAGTCCACCACTCGGCTCAGGACAAAGTCTTTCAGGCGGATCATGGTGGTGGTGATGGTGTTGGTGAGGCTGGGAGGCGGAGTGGCAGCAGAGACTTCAACGGGTGCTCGTGTGGAAAAGGAGGTGGGGAAAATGAGCTCCAGCTCGGGTTCGGCGCCACTGCCGTCCACAGATATGTTGTAGAACAGAGGACTGCAGTGGCACAGACTGCAGCACAGCCAGAGCAGAGTCGCACTGGAGATGGGAAAAACCAGCTGGGACGTCATCGTCAACGGCAGGTCCTACGGCAACGGCAAAGTCAGGTTTTTAATTTAAAAATGTACACAAGAAAACAGATTATTAAAGTCAAATATGGCAACTTATCAGTAATTTTAAAGTCGTGAACAGATGAGTATTTTAAACCACTATGTTTAAATAAACAACTAAATCGATGAATGAATTAAAATCAAAAAGGGTTTGACAAAGAGAAAAAACAATCAAGTAAAACTTCTGCTTTAATGAGACAACTAACCATGTCAGTCATAATTTATAGCTGACATTATGGGCTACAGTATGAAAAAAGATGAATACAAATAAAATGTAACTATTTGCAGAGGAGTAGAGGGAAGTGAATGCTTATTGAATGCGAAGAATCAATCAGTGATTCTTTCTAACTTTGCCGTTCTGTGACATCACAACGTGGATTTGTCCATATTTAAGGAGCTTGTTTTAAAACGACTGAAACACTTTTAGGTCAGTGTTAACTAGCGCAAAACTACAATTCTCCTAAAAATGGTACTGGACAGAAAATTTGTGTTGGTTTATCCAGAATATATGACAATCCTGAGTATCTAAATGGAAGTCAATAGGAATTCCCGCCAGAAAATTAAAGAGTGGACAGAAAAACTAATGAAAAATGTAATTAAATCGTTAAAAGATTGAATACAATTATGTCTCTTTGGAAATGAAACACAAAGAAAGGTGAGATTAATTTGCCCACTGAGGGACAATAAAGGTCTAACATGTTTATCTTTACTATGACCAAAGACTTTTGCTCACTATTATATAATAATGAAGCTTCTGTTTTGCTACCAAAAATCTGCGTTGTGCATTTGGTTTTAAATGTTTTCTGAGATGTTTCTTTGTGAAGAACTCTTCCTCCATCTCTGGTGTGTCTGTGTTTTCTGCTTCTCCCTGCTTTGCACTAGGTTTATTTCAGCCGACTCCAGAGTAGCCATTACTTATTTGGGGTGGAGACAGCAAAGTTTGGCCTTATAATTTGTAAAGTAGAGGGAGGCCACCCATTCACCACACCAAAGCCAGAAGGAAGCTTTATTCCAGTGGGAGCACAGAGGCGTGGGAGATCTGTGGCTGTGGCCTCTATATTTACACTGGGCACCAGCTGGTGTACACACACCCACAGCAACTCAGACCTGAGGGAGATATTTCTGCTTCCAGAAAAACCTGTATTTTTGAACAGGCCTACTGGCTGAATAAACTCCCCAACCAAACGGTGCCTCTCGGGTTTTCACTGAATTTTCTCTTGCTAATAAGGAAAACTCCGGCTGCCATTATTTTAGCAATTTTTTTCCCCTAACCTGGTGTATAATTATGAAGCACCAAGCTATGAAAACAAGCCTCTAATCAGCATCGTGCTGGAGCGAAGCTGCTGGAACGAAGCTGCTGGAGCGAAGCTGCTGGAGCGGAAGCTGCTGCAGCTCGTCGTGGTACAGCAGTGTATACCCCTCGTGGTACAGCAGTGTATACCCCTCGTGGTACAGCAGTGTATACCCCTCCACTACTTGTGTGGTCAAACATGCAGTGTGTATTCTGCTGGACCACATGGTGGGCTGGGTATTCATCCTTGGATGTATAGCCATACATGACCGCTCTGCCTCTTGAGTCTGGTAATTACAGCTAAAAATACATTTCCAAAATATCTCCCTGGGGCTGAGATTACCACTCAGTCACCATGTAAGAGAAGAACATGCAGAGGTCAGATGGGACAACGCTCAATTTTTTCAGAGTTTATTTAAATATTTTAAGGTGTTTCCACGCCGTCGTGACACAGACTTAAGATTTACACAACTGGTCACGTCGTGTCAGTTGGAAAAGTTGATCTTTCCATGTTTTGTCACATTACAGCTACAGACCTGGAGAGTATTTGATTTGGATTTCATGGTAGAGACATACACAAAGTTGTGCATGGTCGGGAACTATACGAAAATCATCTTTACGGATAAAAACCTAAAATCACATCAAGTGTTTGTATTCAGTCCATTTTAACTCCCCAGAGTAGTAGATAGAGTCAAACTCTGTGTAATTTAATCTCAGTATAAATGCAGCTGGAGTTCTTGGAGGTTTGGAAAACGTCTTGGCACAAATACGAATGTGCCGAGACAGCTGCCCACTTAAACTGAGAGGCTTAATAAGAAAGCCAGCAACCAGAGAAGCAGCCACAAGGCCTGCGGTGGCTCTGGAGGAGCTGCAGAGATCGACAGCTCAGGTGGGAGAATCTGTTTCCAGTCTTTGTGGAAGAAGAAAGTCAGTTTTACATAAGTCCCCAAGTGAACACAACAGAGGTGTTGTGTTACATTAGGTAGCCATTTAACTTTTTGGCCTACATGACAAAAATGGGCCAGAATACTAACACCCGAAAATGTGTTTTAACACATCACCCCCATCATGAGTAGCATGCTGAGGAGTACGCTGCGATGGAAAATTATTTTGTGCTAAAAGGGCAAAACATTAACACTGCTGCTAGGAGGCTTTCTCCAAACAACCGGACTGGGCTTGAGAGGATGAATACAAATGCATGCCACACTTTTCAGATGTCATTTTGATAATAATGATGTAAGATATCAAAAAACTTGTGTTTTGTGACAAAACGCTTCAGCAATCCAGTGTTACGAATTCACCGGATTAAAATGAATCATATTTAAAATCATTTGATCTTTCTTCAAGATGAACATAGTGGAGCTAGAAAATCTAAATACCACTCAAACGGATTTATCTGAGGTTTGTCTAATTTATTCCAGTCTCAGTAGTTTTACTTAGAAAGGGAACCACAGCTTTTAGAAGATGTTCGATCAGTTGTAAAAACATGAAACTATTTAGTTTAGCAGATCAACACTCTGGTTTTGTGCAAAGTACTTCAAAAATGTAACTTTAAAATTGTACATCAATTTGAGAAAACAAAAATTAAATATTTGGAGCACTTCTTCTGAATTTTCCTGACAGCTTCAGTTCTTTGGAGAGATTTCACCAGTAAAAAATGAAAATCATTGAAGCTCTAATATTCCCAAAAAGCAGCTTTGCCTGATGTAGCCAAGTTAAGCATATTTTTTGTCCTCTTATATTTGTGATTCAAATTTTGTTTAGGTTGAGATTTTAAGTACTTGCAGGTCAGGTCACTTTGTCTTTTCCAAAGAAACGTTGTAGTGCTCTTTGCTTGGTGGCAAATCTATTGTCAATATCCTAAAAATATTTAATTGTTGCAAAACTTACTTACGAAGTTAAAGAAGGGTCTAAAATTTCAATGTCCATCTGTGGCTTTCCTGAGAAAGGTGGTAACCATCTGTCCATCTCATTTACGCTGACATGTAAACCCATATAACTAATGTTCTGGTTGTCCTCTTTGTTTTTCATATGTTTCACTGGGAAACAAACTTTTTTATTATTTGTTTTTGCTCCTGAAACAACTAGACCTTTAAGCAGAGCTCTGATTAATCTTACTGAAGGAGCTTTATAGTATTTTTCATTCTTTCTACTGAAAGCTATGGGATCATATTTCCTGCCCATCAGCTGCAGCAATTTGTTCAAGTTCAGTAAAATGTTTAAAGTACAAACTCACTTTTAGACTTATACAGGAACCAGTGAACACTGAAAACAAATTTTCAGTGTAAATTTGTTTACTTAATATGAAGAGATGCAGTGTCATTTAAGTCTTTCTTATCAATTTTCTAACAAATGACTGAATGTCCTCCAGTAGTTGTGATTCCATTTCTTTTTCTTTCACCAGGTGTTGAAATCATTTAATGTTGGAAATGTTAGAACTGGAAAAAACAGAAGATCGAATTTTGCAATTATGGCTTAAAATTTCAACTCCCACCCCAAAATACAAACAAAAAAACCCCAAATGCACTAAATTATATTTACAACTGATTAGTTGAATCTACACTACAGCGAGCGTGTGGGACACTTTTATTCTTAATATATAAATATCCAGCTCTGGAAAACTTTTAAATGATCACTTTCTCTGATTTTATTTATTATAAGTTTGTGTTTGAGTGAAATGAACATTGTTATTTTATTCTATGAACTGCTGACAACATGTCTCTGAAAGTCCAAGCAAAAATTTTGTATTTATTTGCAAAAAATGAGAAATGATCAAAATAACAAAAAAAGATGCAGTGCTTTAAGAGCACAAATAATGCAAAGAAAACAAGTTTTTATTAATTTAGAAGCAACAATACTAATTTTTTAACTCAGGAAGAGATCAGAAATCAATATCTGATGGAATAACCAGGAGGTCTTCAATTGGATTCAGCTTCTTAAGTTTTTCCAGAGATGTAAACATTTGTATATACATCTTTGCTGGTGATGCTTGTTTTTATTATTAGTAGCAAGAATAAGACTATCCTTGATGTGAGGACCCAAAAGGCCCGTCTTCGAACATAACAGTACATAAACTATCAGTAATTATCTAAAAGATACTTTGAAACTACATACAGTTTGCAAATAAATCATCAATACAAAACCTGAGAATCTGATAAGAAGGACAAATGTTGTTAAAGTATTTTTGTACAGAGAAAAGATTTGCAGACTAAAATGTTGAATATGTAATGTAATAAAAAAAATAACAACATTGAATATCTATGTCTGTTTTAAATAAAATCAGTGTATCATGTTAAGTAACATTACATTTTAGTAAAGGAAGCAATTCTTTTTAAATCAGTTTTAAAAACACAAGTAAGCTTGAAAAAGACAAATGACAGAAATGAAGTTTCTGTTATCTGTGCTTGTAAGTTAAGTATAAAAGTTAATGACATACTTACGGAAGGAATTTCCTTCGTTTGTCTGACTGGAAAGCAGATGCGGAGCAGAAAGGTTCGGACTGATAAAAAGGGGAAGAGACAAAGCAACAAGAAAGAGAGAGTGAGGATATTTTACCCCTCCCTGCTAAGTTATACTTAGTTTTTTCACTCGGCTCTAAAATGTCTCCTCAGAGCAAAATGATGTCCAGCCCTCCATCTTCAGCGTCTCCTCCCTCATTCTCAGCTTTCCATCCTCAGGCTCCATCCAAGTTTATGCAGGAGCCATTTTGGATTTTTACTTTCCTTTTTAAAATCAATCTATAATACTTATTTCTTATCTTAGGATAAAGAAGATTTTATTGTCTTTTACATAACGTTTTTATATCAGCATGTAGCGTTTTTCTTTTCGACCCAAAGTTTGTCTGGTACTTTAACCCTAGCAGCTGCAGTAATGTTGCAGAAGGTGAGCAGGTCTCATGTTTTAGCAGAAATGGTTATTTCTGGTTTTGTTGGGGCGAGTCTGACCAAACAGTCCCTGCCTCCCACCGAGTCCTTTCTAATTAAGACCATGGTGATTACAGCCTTACTCTGGAAGGCAGCACAGGGAAGAAAAAGCACCAGTTTCCTCCCAAAAACACACCAAACTAAGTGAACATATAAACTTAAGGACCATTTTGGTGTCCTTACCTTTGAACATGAAAGGCTTTTATTCAAAGCTGTTCATGTTCCTTTGATTGAAATTAATTCTTTCACAAGACCTCAACTTTAGGTTATGAGCAGTGATTTACCGCTTCACATAACGAGCCGTTTGGTTGTCCGTTTTTGCCTGTAAGGGTTATGCTTCAGTTTAAAATGCTTTTTTATTATTATTATTTTAAACTAAAATATCAATCAATTATTGGTTTAAAATGAAGCCAATTAGAAAAATATTCTACATATGTTTAATTAGCCATCTTTAGTCAGTTCTATGTGGAAAACCATTTTTCACTCCAGCTACAGCTGAATGTTTGACATGGGTCTAGCAGTTTGGCACAGCTGGAGACTGAAATCTTCTCTCATTTATTGAAGCAAAATAGCACAATTTCTGTGAAGATTTAGGTCTGGACTTTGACTGGGCCAAACACAAAATATACTCTCATCTGTAGACCCTTTAATTGTAGCTCAGGCTGTATGTTTGGAGTGTTGGGTCTGCTGAAAGGTGAACTAAAACATCAGGTTCTAGTCTTTTGCTCGGCTCTTATCCCCCTTCAGGTTCACCGTCTCTGCTGGAGAGAAGTAATCCCACATCATTATGCCTCCACCTCTTTGTTTCACCAAGGATGCTGTGTTCAAGGTCATGTGTAATATTAGTTTTCCACCACACAGTCATGCGTAGCAGCTATAAAGATTTATTTTGGTCTCGTCTTACCACACCGCCTTCCTCCACATATATTCTACGCTCCCAAAAGGATTTATGGCTAATTGTAAATGCAGCTCTTTCATAAAGGCCAGACTGGTGGAGTAGACAACAAATATTGCTTTAAATCCTTCCATTTGAGCTACAGATCTCTGCAGGACAGGTCCTCAAGAGTGACCAAGGAAATCTCTGCTGCTTCTGCTATTAATGCTCTGATTGCCTGTCAGTCTAGGTGGACGGTCATCTCGTGGTAGGTTTGCTGTACTCTTTGCAGTTTCTGACAATGGCTTAAACAAATAGACGTCCAAATCTTGAGACATCATTTTACAAACTACATTTTATCTCTGACTTGTCTGATGTGTTCTTTGGTCATAAAAATTAAAGAACATGCCACAAGATTAAACACTTTTGCAAGGCATCGACAGCTGGGAAGCCAAGTCAGTTCAGAGCCAAAACCCTCACCAGCCTTCTTAAATAAAGATTTTTTTTAGTAACTTCACTCATAATCAGCTGAAGGTCTAAATCTAACATTTTCATCTGCTCTCATTTATGCTTTTCAAGAACGTTTTCAAAATGGTCCAGTCCAAAAAAAAAGTTGTCAATCCACAGCCTCGTCACTAGAGGGTGCTGATGTACCGTCACAGCTGACAGATGCCCACAGTGGCGGTTAATCCTTACCGAGGCTTAAATATCTCTCATCCATCCTCCCTCAAATTATTTATGACTCACTCATTCTTTACTCTAGGAGACGGATCGATGCTTTATTTACTGGCTCTTGTTTTACGTGTCCATTTGGCATCCAGAGTTCATTTTCATCCCAGAAATGGAAGGTAACTTCTTCGTCACAACAGATTATCTGCAATGGTATTTTGTGCATCATAACTACTGTCTAATATACCACCAACTAATTAATGGATATAAAATGTTATCCATAATTATCTAAAACATGCTTCATCAGATCATAATGGTCTTATTTCATGCTTGTTTGGGAAGACGAGTAAATACTTTTGACAATATGGAGTATGCGAAATGTCCTCTGGTGATTCAAACTGTTACAATCTAAAATCAATGCAGGCCTTTTTCTATCAAGTCCTCCAATCCCACTCACTGAATACTTGGACAAATAATTCAAAATCAGCAGTGACTTCATTTTAAAAATTCTTTATTAATTTTCTTATAATCAATGTCCAATATTTGAAGCAAGGATAATGAACAAAAGAAGCTGAGCAGACCTCACCGAGGCTTTCATCCTGGTTGGTTTTTGTCTGATCTAGTTTCTCATTTTTCATATGTGATGGAGGTTCTGCTTTTCTCTTATGGTGGTATGGGGGCAAGGTGCAAGGAACACAAAACAGGAAGGGAGGGGGAAGACGTTTAAAACCCATCACCCATACAAACACCCTCTTTAGCACAACCACAAAAAAACAAAATGATTCCTGATCATATTTACACAACTTTCACTCATTTTTCTAAACCTTAATTACAAACATACACCTATCTTTCAGGGCCACGTCCACCTACATTATCCCTTTGGATTGCTGTTAAATACTAACGTTTTTGCACCAACCATGCTATAAAATAAAATCTACAGAGCTGCAGCCTCATTAGATTTCCTGTTACCATTAATGTACAACTCGCTGCTCAAAGTGCATCCTGATGGCCGCTGACTTCCAAGGCTGTGGTTCAGCCGGAAAATTCTTGGTTTGAAATCAATTTAAAATGATTTTTTATACCCGTACCAAGAAGAAAAACGCCAGAATGTCAGTGGCTCAATGCTCAGATTAAACGGAGAGCGAAGATGCTGCCTGGTGTACGTGTCAAAATGACTGGCAGGACTTGATGGTGTCATCAGCACTTTAGGAACAGGGTGTCAGTACAAAGTATAGCACCTCAAAGTAGTTTTGAAATCCAGGCACCTTTCAATTCGTTCATTCACTATACAACCTCCAACACACACTTTCAGGGTTTCCTCTATGGCACTTTCAGGTCTGTACAGTGTTAATTAACAAAGGCAAACAACACACTGAGCCATTAACCTGTCTCAGCTTCCCTCTGGGAAACAAATCTAAAACCTCAGAAAAATAGAGCTTCTGTTGGACCGCAACGACTCCGGTTGGACAATCCAATGGTTCTGGTATGTGGAATAACTACACTGATTTAAGGACAGAATTAACTCACAGGATTTAAAAGTGGGAGTGCTAAGAGGGATACAAGCACAGCTGGAACAAGAAACAGAATAATAGTAATAAAAAAAACAACAACAAAAAAAAAAACAGGTATCCAAACTGTTCGTTTTTCCCATATTGTAGGCAGGTAATGGACCTTCATTTTGCTTTGAGCTGGAAACAAAGCAGGGACATCCAGGCCCGTGATTTTCATCATGAACAGCTTCTTCTATAATGTCCACCTTTATCATAAGACGCTCTGAAATAAATCAGTTTGTTGTTGATGTTTTTTCTTCTCTAATTATACAGAAAACATAAACTAACTACATGTGGGTTTAGCAAGACCATTTACAACAAACACTGAGATTGGAAGCTGCAGGTCCAACAAAAACAAATCAGTTTTTGTGGCAAAGATGAAAGAAAAAAAGCTCTTATTATTCTTTCCATGTGCAGCACATAAAGCATGAACTAGGTGACCAGCGCCACAGAGCCACTACAGCAGACCGTTTACAGAGAGAGGAGGCGGGGACTTTTCTTGGTCCTTTCATGAACATCCAATAAGATCAGAGGACTGTGATTTTCTACAATAGTTTCAGAGTTCATGTGAATGTAGCGGGAAGGAAAGGTATGCATGTCTACATGGAGGTCAGTGGAAAAGAAAGCAGGAATAGATTTGTGCAATTTGGGATATTATCTAAATGTTTAATGCTGACTGGAAAACTGGAATTCATTTTCTTTAACTGGTATCTAAATTTCAATCATGGTACAGTTACTTTACTCGTTTTCATAGTTTTAAAATTATTAAATTCTCCTCTTTATATAAACAGTCGACTCCACCAAACTTCACTGTTTGAGTCTAAAACAGTCTCACAGAAAGAGAAAGGAAATACTGTTCAGGAGGTGTAAACACAATTTAAATTTGGCAACATTTTTGTTTTGGGACACGCCAACAAAAAACACTGGCACCTACTTAAAAATGTAGAGATATTAGAGAAACGAACTGTTGATTTGGTCAGTCTAAAATGAGACGAATTAAGACCTCTTTTTTTAATCAGCTGGGGGAAATAAAAGACTGAAACAGAATAAAAGGAATGTTCTTTTCATCAAAAAGCAAAAGTACTTTCTTCTAAATTTACCAAATCCTTCTTATTCCACCTGTGTTAAACTGAGGGTTGGGATCTCGCTAAGAAAAAGTTCATCTGGAATGTTGCTGGGGATTGTTGGCTGGCAGGATTCAGACCAAACGCCGTCAGAAAGACAGAGGATTACTGCTCCCGCTCACCCTGAAGTCCCCAGCTAAAGGAACGTCCTGAATTATAGTGGGATGGGGGGATAAATGGCCGCTAAATGGCAACTTTGGACATCTGCTCTTCAAGTTTGATGATTCGCTTCTCCTGACTGCTGATCAGGTCCTTGAGGGATTTGATTTCTTTCAAGATCTCCTCCATCTTTGCCTCAGATTTCTGTAAAGAACAAGAGACAGATGAGAATCTTACAGTTTTCTATAAAAACAGTGACATTGTAGGGGCACCTATTTGGCTTTTTCAGGCTGATTTCTAGCTATCCTATCTACAATTTATTTTTGTTTTCTAAAGATTACATCTTAAAGAGAAAAATACTACAGAAAAACAGCTAGTTCTGGATATATAAATACTTTGACCAAGTCATCCAGAAATAGTTTCAAACCAACATGTTTGTTTTCCACCCAACCAAAGTTTTGGAGGAAAAATATCAGTAAATCAAATTTTAAAATCATACATTTCTTCTTCAGTCTACCCCCAAAACTTTCGAATACTGTTTAATTAGGCTTTTACTCCTCCGGACTCAAGGTGCAGTAGTTTAAAGTCACAACAGATCAGACATTTTAAAGTGACAATCTTACACATTGGAAAACACAGAAAAAGACAATGCAACTCACAATTGATGGAGTTGAAGAAGCAGACTTGTTGGCAGGGCTCGAGTTCTCCGTGTTCTTGTTGACCTTGCTGTCCAAAATGTTCTTTTTGACGACCTTGAACTCTCGGTTCTTGCCCGGGACATAGCCGTTCTTTAGGGATATGAGAATGGGGTCTCCGTTCTTGCCCTCGAACCACTCCTCCGCCTCCAGGGCGGGGTCTGGTCCCGCCGTGTCCGGGTACAAGTCGTCCTGGAACAGGTCCGACTGGGAAGGAAGGACAAGATATCAAAAACGAGACCCACACACAATGACAGAGTAAGAAGATTTTAAGCTAACTTGGTTGTGGACTCACCTTTCTTGGTACAGTCATCACAATAGGCTCACACTTCCTTTCATGTAGTTTATAGAACCTGACAACAGAAATACACACTGCTTTATTCACATTCCAGTGCATTACATAACAACACCATGATTTGGAAATATGTGCATCATTATGACTTTACTGCCTCCTAGTGGTGAAGTCATTAAGTGGTTACAGCATTAAATGAGGTTATGGAAAGAACATGAGGGATGTCCTTCCACCCATCTTTGCTTACCTTGCAATTTCACACTTATTGACATCAAGGCCTCTCTTGGGCATGTAGCCCATGCCCCTCTGCGGCTCCTTGCTCACAAAGGTGTTCAGGAAGTGAACGTATGGAGCCTCATCCGTGATCTCAAAGTAACGAATGCTGCTGTCACCCTGCAGAGAAATAAAGCAGTTTGTTTATTCCTGCTGCTTAAAAAATAAAATAAAATCTTTTCCTACTAACCTAATAATGTCAGTTATGCGAGTAACAGATGGCTGAAAGGGAAACTCACCTTTCCACAGAGGTAAACAACATTGGTGTCTGGATCATAGAAGGGCAGCAGCACCCCATTGCTCGTGTCCATCTCGTTGACGGTCATTGGTTCCTCCATGTTTTGCTGAAGAAACAGAAAAAATATATAAATATAATCAGAGCTTTACAAAGCTGTTTAGGATCCTTCTGATTCTTGAGGGACACACAAGAGAAGGACTTTGCATGTGTGGGGTCTGGAGGGTACAACTCGGCACTCACGAAACAACTCACCATATTCCAGAGAGCCAGCTGCCTCTCACTCATTCGACTGAAGCCGGTGGTGAGGATGTCGCCGTTGGAGAGGAAAATGGCCCTCATGGGTCGAGCGCCCTCGTGTGCCTTTTCCTTCTCCTGTGAAGCACAAAGAGGCGCTTATTGATAATATCGTTATCACCAGTTTGTGTGACTCTCTGCTATATGTTCAGAGTGAAAATATTAGCGTAAAATAAAAGTGTTCATATTTAAACATTTTCTAATTGTTCCAGAATAAAATTTCAAGACTTTTTTCTAGACATTTGATTATAACGTACTCAAATTAAACTGCTTTAATAGTTTCCTTATCTGCAGGTTCCACAGATCATGAAGCACAATAAAAATGGCTTCTAATTTTGTTGGTTTTGGGACATTGTGCTGCTTTACCAGCATCTGGACTAACTTCATAGCTCCTTTCAAAATCTGCAACCCTCTATTTGTCCAAAAAAATTTTATGGAGAATTTCATTGTCAAAAAAAAAATCTCTGACAATTAATTCTGATTCTTTAAAAAAGATATTTACTCATTTTGGGGCCTTTCCCAAAACAGCAGTTTTCGTAGGTTGTTGTTTTTTTTTTAAATCAGACCAAGTTTAGGACTGCAGGTAAACCTGAATTTAAATGTGTTTGAAAAAAATTATGAAAAAAAAAAGAAAAGAAAATCACCTTTTTTGAGTTTTGAATGCATGTGCATGCAGTCAGGAAGTTGAAAACCAAAATTACAGGAAATTGTATGCCGATTGTATTCAATTTGAAACCAAGGTGGTTTTCATTTCTCCAAACGTATTCATTTGTTGTCTCCAATCGCGCTCTTGATTTTTGCAGCAATCAGCAATCAATTATGCTAGTTGTAGCATAATTGTGCAATAAAAATAAATCTCTATTCTGTATCACAATAACTAGAAGCAACCCAGTTTTAATGTAGTTTTAAAATCCAGTTCTAATTACCTACGGCTTTGGGCAAAATAAACAGACAGAGAACAGTTTATCTGGAAGTGTCTTACAGCAACAATGGTCTCCTTGCGGGGATCGATGACACGGATTGACTTGTCCTTGCAGGAAGTGCAGATGAGGCTACCGTTGCGGTTCCAGCTCACATTGTAAATGACATCAGGATGCATGTCTTCCAAGGAGATCATGGCCTCTCCTGTGCCCACATTCCAGATGATTATCTGGTTGTCGCAACCTGGTGAGAGCAGCAATAAATCAGATAACATACACCATCGCTGAGCCAGAAGGGGTTATTGCGACGATATTATTGTTTAATTTAAACTGTACAGCCACTTATCCTTAAAAAGCTGAAGACAAATGCAGGGCTCTTACCGGCACTAAGGAGGACATTTCGTGCTGTTGGATGCCATGTGATGATTCCCACACGCTTTGAGTGGCCTTCCAGAACCACCACTGGTTCAGACATGGAGGACACAAGGCCATTCTCAGGAATTTGCCACACCTACAACAGACAAGTAAATGAATGAAGTTCAGGAGAAAAGCACAAAAGCTGTTTTGGATTAAAATACATTTTTACAGTGTGTGTAAAGTCCAGGATATATTGTATCCCCAAAACTAATGACACTCTTGCCTTTAAAACATACATGATCTTCAATGACATCCTGATACAAAGGCTTTAATATAGAGTCAGCTCAGCCTTTGCAGCTCCTACTGCTTCAACTCTTCAGAAAGGCTTTCCACAAAAGTTCTCGGGGATATTTGACAATTCTTCCAGAGGTGCATTTGTGAGGTCAGACAATGATGTTGGACAAAAAGGCCTGGCACAGTGTCTCTGCTCAAATCCATCACAAAGATGTACAAATGGTTTGAGGTCAGGGTTCTGTGAAGACCAGTAAAATTCCTCCACATCAAACTTACACAATGGCCTTATGAACCAAATCTTTGTGCCCACATAGACAGGCAAGTTTTCCAATGTGGTTTTGTGTGCAGTAGTATTAAGAGTTTTCTGTGACTTGAACAGTGTCTCTGAATACAACCTAAACCATAGTACCACCTCTAAAATCTAAACTTGACACAATGCAGTCAACTAAGAACTGTTGAATTTTCTTTTCTTTTGGCATTAATAAAGTATTTTTGTTCTGAATCGAAAACCAGCAGTAAGTGTATCCTGCTTCAGAGTCTAGCAGTGATGTTAAATCTGACACACCTACAACAGTTCTTCATAGGTTAAAGTTAAACACTTTGATTTGCAAGAAACTCCTATTCCTGAAAGCTCTTAACACACTGCTTTGAACTAATCTTAAGGTCATGTTAAAGTTGGATGTTTGCAGCTACCTCAACATGTGCTGTCCTTTCTTTTGTTTTTGGTTTAATATGGAGAAAAGTTAATAAAAAGATTTACTACACAGGTTGCATCTCATCATTCACTGTGCTCCAGAAAGCAACCTGCATGGAATGGACTCAGTACAATGTTATTGCCTATAAATATTCTAAATATTATTAGGAACCTGCAGGGGGCAGCATTGACCAAGACATGGGATAAAGTCACGTTAAAGGAAAGTACAACAACAACAAAACAGAAACTTAATGTAAGAAATGCTCAAAACAAAAAAAATTCCTGAAGTCCACTGCACAGAAACAGAAGAGAATAAGGTGTTATGCCATGGAACAACGATCTAGAATTACAAAAAAAAAGAGGCACATCTGAAATGAATTTTAATTTTAAAAAGCATGAAAAAATGCAATGCTACAGAGAAAGTTATCCTCAATATAATCACTAAATCCCAAATTCTATGCACTTTTCTTCAACTTTAAAAGCTGTGAAAACTAATCTCTGCACTTAACAGCCCAAATAAGTACATGTGGAGGAAAAAGGAACAACAATCTCAAAAGAAGTCGGTGACCTCAGCTCAATAAACAGCTAAATCATTCCCCTCCTCTGATTCCTATAACACATATTTCAGTCTAATCTAATCCAGAGGGTGAGGCCTGCACCCATGTCCAAGTTACAACAGCGAGGGCTCTTCCAATAAAAATGAAAAAAAAAAAACATGTAACCTCTAATCACTCATTAACCAAACTTTGAGCGTTATAGTTTTCTCACAATTAAGATGAGTGATTTTAGGTAGAACAGGGCAGGTAAACCTTACCATCACTGTGCAGTCCTCAGAGCCGCTGGCAATGACCTGGTCGTTGTGTGGGCACCAGTCGATGTCCAACACAGGGCCTGTGTGACCACATACTGTTGGGTAGGATTTGTCAATGCGTCCTGACTGTAAAGACAAACAGAATAACAAGATTAGTCTGAATCAGATTCTGTGTTTTGAAACAGGACAATTGCAGAATAATCCTAAATCCCAGCTGCAGGAAGAAGCATTCACACACAAAGCTGGATTCTTCCCACATAAAAACACTAGATGAGTGGCATGAGCAAGAAAAAGGAAATATTCTGAATGTTCTCCAACAAAGAACCAAAGTAATATTAAAAAAAAATAGGTACGGTAAATCTTTTTCATTTAAAAAAAAACCTCCACAGTGTTTCTGGAGCTACACAGAAGTAAACTCAGATTAGATTCAGCTCCAACATCTAAGCCATTGTAATTACAGAATGTCTTTATTGGTGATGTCATGCCAAGACTTAGTTTTACATTTAAGCTAGAAACCCTAAATCAAGCAATGAACTGAGGCCTTTACATAATCTACTTATGCAACTCGTAAACCAAATGGATGGAAATTTCTGACATACAAACACAAAGTTTTATTAGAGACAACAGGTTCTGACATGTTCTCTCCAAATACTAAGCCACCTTAGCAAGCCTTTAGGTTAATGTCTTGGGTGTCTAAGACACACCCTAGTCTGCGTTTACTTCCAGTACCACCACAGGGCCAGATGATGTCACTTGCTGAGCAGCCCTGCAGCAGCGGCTCTATTTAAAGCTTAA
This sequence comes from Girardinus metallicus, assembly GCA_903067095.1. Taxonomy (NCBI): domain Eukaryota; kingdom Metazoa; phylum Chordata; class Actinopteri; order Cyprinodontiformes; family Poeciliidae; genus Girardinus; species Girardinus metallicus. The sequence goes on from CAEGAE010007418.1 coordinate 34,418, forward strand.
CAGTCTAATAGCAGAAACACTCTCGCACTGCCTGCAGCCACTCCACCATCGTACCAGGAAGAAAAGCAGGAACGACTGAAGGATAGCAATTAAAACTTAAAAACTGCATATTCTGTAATGAACAAAAACAGCCCAAACTAGAAACTGGAGAAGATTATTTGATATAACAGTAGAGCCGAGACTAATTTAGCGCCTATCGAAGTACTTAAAAAAAACAGATTGGTTAGATGCACTGTAATAAATGGTCTCTGGACAACTTTGCTGTCCTGTTCTTGTTTTACCAGGAAAAGCTTCAGTTTTTAAGAAGCAAGGTTTGCATACTAGTCATGTCTGAATGATGCCTGGTTCAAAAATAAAATGTGATGGTGGTCAAAAAATGGCATCGTAACCAAAGTCCCCAAAAAATATAACTTAAAAAAAACAACAAACAAGACAGGGGACCATAAAATTAAGTTTGAGAATAAATGCCATCATCCTCCCACCTGCTTTAACTTCCTCCTATCAAAAAAACAGGCAGTAAATGCCCAAACAGTCTAAACTGGATTTGTAAACACAGCAGAACTGAAGTGTTTGTCCTGTATGTTTGCTTTGTTTTTGTCAGGTTTAGTGGAGAGGTTGTGAACAGTCAATATCTTGCCTCCGGTTGATAATTCTGGTTGACTTCACTTTAGATAACAGATTTTCCCTGGAGACATGAGCTAAATGATGAGTGGAGCCATTTCCAGAGCAGATCTCTTTATACTACCATCAGTTTTGCGTGTGTCTACTATTTAAGCAGAACTAGTTTTAGACTGAAGACTGTACTGGCCCATACTCTATTGCAATACTTTTTCATGTAAAAAAAATTAAAAAAATGCATGATAAGCAGACCACATTTTCAACTCTGAAGCAGAGCTAAAACATAATTCCTGGACAAATACTGTCACCAAATCAAATGGTTTTCACTGTATCCATGTAAATTGTAGTCAAATGCAAAGAGACAAAAGCAAAGGTTTGAAAATGCGAATTGCTTTGACATGTTTGAGATTCAAATCCTCTTTGGAACTGGTTTCCTTTGTCTAGCTGCAAGGTCAAGTCTCTCAGGGAAACCAATCTGTTCATCCAAAACAAAATTGATCAGAACGTCATCTACTCTTGATCAACATATTTGATGTATATTTGACTATCACATTTGGCAAAATGTACTGTTTATCGCTTGTTATTATATTATGTTTTTATGGTGTAAAGTTTGAACTGCCTTGTTGCTGAAATATGCTGTACAAATAAACGTAATCTACTCGAGTTAAAATATAAGCAGCAAGTTCATTTTTACAGAATCACACTTCTAAAATGCCATCTATGTTTTGAATACTTTTTTTTTGCTTTAGTTAAACAAAAGCTTGGTGCTGTTGGTACAATGGTTTCCTTCCTTGGAACAAAATAATTTAGCTTCTAAATCAGACACTAGTTAGGAACCTTGACAAAAGTGTTTTGGTTTTTGACTTGACAAATCGTGGCAAACTATAAACATCTGGCAGACATGATTCTGCTTAGAAATCAGTCTACAGTTAGCGAACAAAACTTTTAAGATCTGAACATATTTAATGCAAAAATCATAATGACCTATTGATTAAATTAAATGATAATGAAGGGCAAGGTTTATGTTCTAAACCTTACCAATAACATATGATATCACACCCAGAAGCCTACTCTGCCCTAGAGCTGGCAAAAAGCTAAATCTGACGCCACTGTTGGCAGGAATTTCTGATCCACCATTCAGTGTCGGATAACACTTGTAGTTTATGAGAAAAATGTGGCCTTGCACATAGCAGAGTCCACTGGAAATTCCTCTTTCAACAAATAAAACTTTTAACAAAAAGATGAGACTAAATCCCTGCATACCGGACATATTAGATTCTAATGTACTTAACAGCTTATATCAACGTATTCCTGTTTTTCCATTTCCTGAAGGCAACTGGAGCAGGATGCAAAGCAGGAAGGAAATGGACTGAATACCAGGTGTAGCGACAGAAACTACATAAACAAGTGTGAGAATAAAACCTCTGATTAAGATACTGGAGTATTGAAAATACAAAACACTATCCAAATAATGACACAGTGGATCACGTTCAGTCTAGTTCAACATCCCTTAGAGTACCATCACAGTATAACCAGTTCTGGCATGTAAAAATATTTCAACAATATTTAGTACTGTACACATGTTTACTCATCCTTCACGTTGTCAAATACTTTAGGAACAGAATGTGCAGTGTCAATGAGCCCAAACAATGAATTTACCTTCGACCACATAAACCACATGAACCATCAGGTCATCTCTAAACAATTCAACGTTTTAGTTTATCGTTATCCAGCACATTCTGAAATGACATGGGAAAAAGCTGGACAAAAAACTTTAATCAGATTATTAGATTAGACCTATTGATCTTCTCAAGAGGAGTGGAACCAAGCAGCAAAACCTTCCTCACCTTTCATGGCTTAACCAAAAGCATCCAAGATGTGTGTGTGACTAAGAGCAAAGATATGTCAAAAACCTCACCCTTTGATGCAACGCAGTAGCAAAGAAGTTTTAGTGGCAAACACCAATTTCCTGTAACCTCCGATGACTGATCAGCCGATTCAGAGTTCTGGCATTTCAAATTACAAATGCAAACTAATTTGTTTTAAGATTTATATAATTCAACAGAAAATGTAGTGCAGGTCAAGGTAATGTTCTGAAATTAAAACAATTCAGGGTTTATACAATTTTCACCTTATAGCAAATGTCATTTTTTGAGGAAGCAAGGCACAATTTTAGAAAGCAACAGCCCAGAAAGAGTTTGCGTTTTTATTGTCCGTTATTGGATCAATAGAGATGCCACATATTTGCAATGGCAAAAAACTCTGGATAAAGGAGCATCGATAAAGAAAAGAAGCTAAAGAAAAACTTTTATTGTCAAGTCAGAATAGACAAGAGATTTAAGATCACCTCCATGACAGCTACTCATGGTTATGGTAGGGCTTGGTAACAAATCTGACAAAAGGGTGATGCACTTTATTACTGTTGTTTCTTCAAAGGGTGAGAAAATCGATTCTAAATTTGCTCGGCTATGTAAAACATCTTTATGCAGATATTTAGCAGATCTTATTTTTTTTGAAATTGTCGTCATGACTTAGGTTTTAATTAGTGCTTTTTACTTTGAGGAATTTTCCCATAACTTTGTAAGTCATTTTAAAAACAAACATTTCTGTTTATTCAGTTGTTTTGTCAGATATGATTTTAAAAAGTAGCTTTATTCTCATCTTTGCATTGCTGTGTTATGATTGTGGTAGGTTCACTGGGAACAGTAATGCTCCTAATGCTATAAGCAGAGGTCATTTAATCTTTCCAGTCACATTGTACCTTATTCAAAAACTAAAAATGAAATGTGGCAACTCTTCCTCTTGGCCCCCTGACTTCAATCATTCGGTTATATCACTACATCTAAAAACATTTAGTCTATTAATCTTTAGTTAAAACATGTTTACTAAAAGTAACTTGCAGATATACTAATTTACCAAAATTCAAATTTAATAGCAAACTGACTTTGCTTCAGTAGAGGACATAAAACCATTTCTAAAACTTCTTTTAGTTACCAGCTAGCTAATGGGTCTGCACAATATTAGACAAAAATGGTAATATGCAAAAATACTGATCAACGTTGTGATTTCACATACAATAGATTCAGTATTGTGAAATGTTGAAATCTTTCTGCTTTGGTTTCATTCTATCCAGTTACTGCAAAATATAAGTAAATATACAATTCAATGTTTAAATAAGTAAATAAGTTGCAGTCAGCTGCCATCTGCTCTTTTGCTACTGAAACAACTTTGTTTTACTTTTTCTTTTGCTCAAGTGTCATAATATAAATTACAAGAATAGATTCTGGATGCATGTTACTTCACCCAATTCTTTTTGCAGTCCAAGTAATTTGCATATTACATACTGTAAGCCTTTATATCTAAGGTTATTAAATTGTAAATAGAGTAGGTTTTTGAGTTTTCCCTAACAAAATGTAACCTTGGCTAACACTAACCAGTGCTAAACAGGGCACTATCAGACTGTGTTAGTGAGTCGCTTTCAAATAACTTGGCCATCAAGTAATCCATAAGTAAAAGAATATCCAAAAAGTGAAATACACTTACACCTAAAAGCCATAAAGCAGCTACCCACACAAGATGCAGGGGCTACACACTCACACACTGCAGTCAAGCAGCTGAATATCTAACATGTTCATGACTAAACTACACTTCCTTTAAGAGGAATGTCTGAGGCCTCAAAACAACCAGTTGCATGGCAACACGTATGGCTGCAGAAAACGAGTGAATCACAAGGCGATGGATACAAAGCACAGCACTGAAAACACACACACAGGGAAAAAAAAAAAATCCATGAACAATATTCCCTCAAGGCAAGAGAGGACATTCTTTTCATTCAAATAAGAGGGCTGCACACTTCCTTTTCTTGCAGTTCAACATGTGATTCTCTCACACACACACGCACACACACACACACACACACCACTAAAGGGTCTTCATGCATACTGTCCAGAGCTGCTCAGAGCTCCATGGAAATTTCCACTTTTACAAGCCTCCGAATGCATGTTTAATGCAAACAGCCGAGGCAGCGAAGGTAACAATGTTTCACCTGGATTTTTTTTTTTTTTTTTTTTAAACAATTTATGATCTGGCCTATCTTTATGATGGGGAACAATACCATGCAATAAATACACATAATAAAACTGCCTTCTACAAGTACCAAATATGTACTGAGCGGTGTGTACACCATTGTGCCACAAGAACAACTTGATTAAATTCAGAGAAATTGAGCCAAGAGCTATTTTACTGATTTGGAAGTACGTGTGGAACAAAGGAAAAATAATAAAGATAACTTTCAGTATTGAAGTTCTTCAGATAGATGCTGTTGAGAGAAAACCAAGTATGCTCCTGCTCTGCAAACATACATGCCACAGCATGCTGCTGCCAATCGGGGGCAGTCTCAACAATACAATGATCTACAGTCTAGTGTGGGCTAGTCTTGGTTGAGCTGCAGATCCTGTCATTCTGCTTGAGAAGGGAGAAAACTCAAATGAGCTTCCAAGTGGAAGAAATAACATTAAAGATTAAAAAGTTCTTCATGACAGTACCTGACTGTGAAGTGATCGTTTTGGTATGAAAGACGTGGCGCTTAAAAAAGAAAAAAAAAAAGAAAAATCTGAAGAGTTGACGACAGCCTGTAGGTGAGAGCAGTCAAAGACAGACGTTTCTTGAGATGGCCTCTTAAAACTGTCCTTAGTAAAATTAGCATTACCAACTAATCTGACTCTGTATTAATTTTAGAATGGGGGCCTTTCACCGTTTCATTTCCAAATTTAGCATGCTTCATAACAGAATCACTCGGTAATAATTTTCACACTGAAGAGTGTTGTTCTTAGCAATATATAATGTTTATAGTGTATAGTGAGAAGAAACAGATCTTCAGTCAAGCTGAACATATTCAGATTGTGTCCGCTGTCTGATTTCTCTATTTCTAAAGGTAGCTATGTGGAAGAGTGCATCTGAATATCCAGACGTCTTTCACTCTGGAATGTGAGATTAACTCAGACATAAATACACAAACTGTTGAGCTCAATATTATTTATACATGTCACATATTTAGGTTTAAATCTCTTAATCTACTGAATATAATATAAAAATTTTGCATTGGCCCATGAAGAGTCATAATTGACCGATAAAGAATCTGCAGATTAGGGTGTTGGCGAGAAGGCCTTCCAGCATGAAAGACTTTGAGTTCATCAAGAAAAGGTAAAGCATCAAAGTACAAGTCCAAACATGCTGAAGGCTGGTCAGCAAACACGAGGAGAGTTTGACTGCTACAGTGTTAAAGATTTTTTCATACAATTAATAAGGATATACAGGAACATGATTTTTGACAATCAAGATTTCTACATTGTTTTATTGTTATCGTTTTGTATCAGATACAAGCTTTTTGGTTGAACCAACTTAATTTTAAATCCAAATCTGCAAGCATGAATAATTGTGGAGTTGACTATAACAATTTCCATGTCCAATTGTGTTGCCAGTTTGTTCAAGGTCCAAGTGCTGAGATTAGACGGTTCGTGCAAGTTAAATCTTCAATGCATTTCAAAAGGGGTCATCGGGTTTCTGCTGTATTATTGATCAAAAAGTTCATAAAAGATATTGTACATCCACATAGGGAACTGCCTTTGTGCGAATGTTATCAAAATCTATGGGCTTTCGCCATAGATCCATGTGCAGACAGTTTAGCTAAAATTAGTCCACATTACTACAAATAACCTGGAGTATATAAAAATGCATTTTATCTGTAAAAACGGACAGCCAGATTGGAGCAGTAATATCAATTCCAGATGTATTTTGAAGTTGTGCCATTTACAGCATGCTTTTAATTAGTCAGACATGGAGGGAGTGGATGAGGGGGAAACACACTGGAGTCTGCACCTGTTTTTAGTAAAAATGAAAGATTAAATTCAGGGCTTGCTGCTTAAAAATAAATAAATATGTAATACTTTAAGCCCTTACAGACTAAATTAAAACAACCATTTAAATATGGGTTATGAACACAATGAATGTCTTTCTGATAGAGACGACGTCTCACTTCAACCCAATTCTATCATCTTGAGCGCTTCTCTCATTTTGGCCTATCCCAGATTTCAGAATTGTACCGACACGGCATGAAGCAGCCAATGGCAGAGCATGAGGAAATGGTCTTGGAAGCCTGTCAGGCAGGGAGCAGTGAATGACCATATATGGTAAAATCTGCAGTCAGCAGGAATGGGCGGTAAAGGCAGAGGGAACTGAGCAATACAGAAGTCTTTAAACACAAACTGACCAAAGTATTGTGGAAGATGTGGGATATAATGTCCATCCAAAAGGTTTATGCCCTCAGAGGCCGAATGAAGCTCGGTTAGAACTAAAGGTGGTGTGAAAGGACAAATATTGTGTCATTGTGCACACACCCTGGGATTACTAAATGCTAAGACTGAGCACAGGATGAATGGATCATTGAGGGACTGAATCCAAATCAAATATACTCCACAGACAGTGGATAACAGTGGGCACGCACACACCATGGAAAATAAATGTTTCAGCTAAAACAATGTTAAAAATGTTCCAATGCATGTATAAATCACTGTCAGTTTTTTGTCCTGCAGATTTAAATCAAAGTATTTGGAATAACTTCCCTTTTCCTATTAAGCACATACAGAAAGGAATCACCAAATACTTGCTAGTTGCCATCACTCCCACAACTTCCTTCATATGGAAATCAGGGAATAAATTAGCTGGTGTTCAACTAAGAATGAGAAGTGGAGATTCAAAGCATGAGGGCCGAGAGAAGAAATTTGTTTAGCTGGACATCTGATCCCCCTGTGTGTGTGTGTGAGCATACATATATATACTCTTGTTCTGACAGAATGAAGAGCAATCAGATCTGTGCTGAGTCGGGGGAACCTGCTGCATTAACTCACAGCCTAAGGAGTCAAACAAAGAGCCATCCAATCACAAAATGAGGCTCCAAGTTTGCTTAAAAACCTGCAATACCTTTGAATTATTGATGACACAATCAAATTTCTAATTAAAAAAAAAAAAAGATATATGAGAACATAGGAATGTAGAAAGACATTTCTTCAAACTCATATTGTTACGCCACTATAACAATGACTGGCTTAATTGTGAAGGGGGAAGGAGTATGATCATACTTCTAGCAAACTAAGCCCCCTGCCCCTCCTCCCAATACTAAAATGCAATAATGACAAAAGGCTTCAGAGGGAGTAAGTGCAGGACAAAGGCCCAGAGCAGCTGGCTGCCTATAGAGACGTATAGCAGATGGGCTAACAGAACAGATGCATCAGAGATGGGACAGGGTGAGAGGATTGCAGCAGTGACCGCACTAAAATAAAACAAAACCCAAATAAATCACACTTTCAGTAAGTTAGTCTCACACAGTTGTCCTCATCATTCAACAAATAATTTACAAAGTCTCAATACACACATTTTAAGCACTGATTATGGCTTACAGCTAAGGGGATCTGGAAACTAGAGTGACACTTAAGAAAAATTAATGTAGAATTTAACAATGACCTACACAATGATGAAGAAAACTCTAGACATGTCCATATCATCAACTCCTACCACAAAGAGGGTAAAACAAAGAAGATAAACAAAGTTGGGTTTCACAGAGTGCTTTATCAAACAAAAAAAAAAAAAAGTTAAGTGGAAGAAAAAAAACAGGAGAAAGTTGGCACAAACAACAAGAAAATCCACAGCCATGAGAGTATTGTGAAGCTATGCCAATTCACAGAAACACTCACAAGCTACAGACGCCGAATGGAGTCACTGCTTCAATGGCCACCAAACAGCAGCCACATCCAGGGGAACCACAGAGATAACAACATATGTCTCCATTAGAGCTAAAGAGTAAAATGACTACCCTGTTGCTCGATGGGCCAAAATTCTCTTTAGATGCAGATTTAATTTTCTAGCTGAACAGTCCACACTTCCAAAAGTGCCCATGTCTGGTTTAATGCCCATCACTGTCCTTGTTTGGCCAGCAAACGCTCTTGACTTAAGCCTCAGTCTCTGTGGAGATCAAGAGGAATATGAGATACAGGAAACCCAACAAGACATTCAAGCTGACGGCCACTATTAAAGCAACCCAGGCTCCCTTAACCAGTCCCTCCAGGATGCTGCAATGTTTTCTTTGTGACTGATGAGGCCTAAAATTACCGATTTTGTGGCACCCTTTTCAAAAAGTTGTAGTCAAAGTTACAGATTTTTTCTTAAACCTTTATTTAGCCAGGATAAAACCCTGTGAGATCAAAGATGTCTTTCACAACAGTGTCCTAGCACATATTTAAAACAGCTAGTTACAAGCTTTAGCTGAGCTTTATTTTTGCCATAATATGGTATTACAAAAAAGTTGAAATTGTTGCACATAACCTCCTCTTTCTCATCAATTATAATCCCTCCTTACCTGAGAAGACCCTGCATCATCGTCCTGCTGCTGGCCTCTGGTCTAATGTCTCCTCCCTGACTGATCTTTCTATTATGACAAACATTTCTGTTAAATATGTGGAAAGCAACACAGAGCATAACTTCTGTATAGAAATGAAAGAGGATTGGGTTTATTCCTGGCATTAAGAAGCAAGGGGTATAAAATAGATAACATTAGTATCCTTCTTAACCAACTTAATATTATAAACTAAAGTAGATTAATGATTTAGCCAACATTTGCTGCATGCAGCAGCATTAACCAACTTACACAGTTTGTATGAAAGTCTTTCTGCTTTTTGGCTCTGGCTAGTTGCTGAACATGACAGACCATTGAGCTCTCCCTTCGCTGATCAGATCCACAGGTATAACCAGCATCAGCCTGTCAACGCTCGCGGTGCGTTTAAAGACGCCTCGGAGGTTGTGAAACAGGAAATCAAATCAGAAATGATCTACCTGGTTAAAATTTAGCTGAGTTGCAGTGAATGGTCAGAAAGGAAGGAAACAGAAAACAGGTGATTGGTCAGAGTTGCACAAGAGATGGCAAAAATTGCATGTTCGAGCAAAATGTGCAAATGAAAAGTGAATTTGTGTTAATAGTTGGGATTGCAACATTGCAACTTCCTGGAGGGACCTCGTCATAGCCACAGGCTGATGGAGTCCACATCACAATCCACCGATGGGGGTGGGGGTAAAAAAAAACAAATTAGACAAGTGATGAGCTGCTGCTGCAGTTTTGTCCTAATCAGGGAAGTTAAAACATGACCACTGTAATAAAATAGAATGTTTTTCACAACAAAAATGAGCTTGTAGCTGTAAAAAAAAGTCACAGCATCAAAACTTGTAGAATATCATTCTTGGTATTGGCAGGATAGTGTGCAGTAAATCCATATAAAATGAATTACTTAAATTCACATTTTGTTGAAATTCTGGTTTCCTGGAATGAACTTTTGGTTTATTGGAACATAACCCACACAGAGTCCAGGTTTGCAAGAAATTCACTGTTTCTACTGTTTGCAGGAACAGTTTCTGTCCCACTTCTGAGAGCTGTACAGCCTCCTGACGCTACATAGTTTTATTTTTTTCAACAAACTTTTAATAATTCAGAAACCTATTTAAGAATTGTACAATGATAAAAGGCTGAAATTATCTAAAAAAAAAAAAAAAAAGCAAAAATGAAAGAAGGCTCATTTGCTGTACTTTGCAAACTGTCTTAAGTCATAGAATACATACAAAGTTCTTCTGAAAGATAGAGTTACCTTTCAGCTCCAGTTTCTCAATGAATAGGTCAAACGCTACAGCTGAAGGACTGGTCTTTCAAGTTCAAGTCCATCAACCTAAATGCAAGGCGGTCTGAAAATGTATCCGTTTTTCCCACTGTCTGATTTGAGGTAATCGCCCGGGGTTTTCTTCAGCAGCAGATGTAGTCGTGAAAGCAAGAGTTTGTTCTTTGGCTGCACCACTGCTGTGCATTTACATGGCATGCAAAGGGCAGCTCACACAAAGACAGACGCTGAAAGAAGGGCAGTAGGAACGTGAAAACCCTGAGCCCACAGCCCACCTCCAGCACAAGCCCTGCACTGAATGAGATGCTGAGAGGTGAAAGCTGTGCGATGACAGCCCTGAGGATCCAGTTCCCAAGCAAGACCCTTCTCATATGACATGGCAGAGTACCACTGTACACTAATTACAGACTTTGGGCAGATCTGTCAACAGATTGCAGTGCTTATGTCGCTCATAGTGTTAGAACTTGCCACCCCGCCAGTGTCTGTCTCTGCTGAAAAGAAACAAGAGGCTAAACAGTTAACCTCCATTAACCATAATGACATGTAAGGGTTTGGGTTTTTTCGCTTTTAAACAGGACAGAGGCTGGTTTAAGATGCTGTTTAACCTCTATCACACATTAATTAATCCCATTATGACAGCACATTTAAAGACAAAAAGCAAGTACACTCAGTTACTTTGTTTACATCAAGACGCTCTATAAAAGCAGTCTTGCCCAACAAAAGTCTTAAATCTTAGGAGTGATTCCTTATATGGAGAAAAGAATCAGGACACTGTTAACTTCAGAGCTTTGGAGTAGTTTCAGGTTTACACATAAGGGCGTGTCAAGCAGCCTGCTGGTAAACATTAATCCCAGAATACACTAACGGGATGGCTCAGCAGAAACGAGGTAGTGCTTGTTACAAATGACCATTTGTTTTATTAAAAAAAAAAAAAAAAAAAAAAAAAATGTGGAAACTAAACAGTGCAGACCTTTAAAATGAAAACACAGTCGTAAATATTTTATGTTAATTTAGCATTCATCCAAATATGTGTTCAATTCAACTTGACAATAAAGTAATCATATATATGCAACACCAACAGAATAATCAAACTTCCTTAAGCTAAAGATAAAGATGCACTGGGGAACAAAAAAAAAAAAAAAAGTCATCGATCAGCACAAGCCCTACCAGGCCACTTAGAGAGGAAAGGAGACTTGAAGTTGACAGTTTTCGTCACCACTGAGGGTTTGAAAATTCAAGTCGAAAAAAGAAAACCATACTTTCTGTGGCAAATTAAGACGTACAGGCTGTGAAATAAAGCACAAGTTAAAGGCTGATTAGAGCACAGATTTGCTCATTTTCAGCCTTTTTAGCTTTCAGCAAGATCTGCCTTTCATGAAACATGCTGGATATGTGAAATGTTTTAACCCTTTCAAAAATCTCAGAACGAATCCCAGACTTTAAGCAAAAAATCTTATCGGCTCATCTAGATCGCTCCATCTTCTTCCAAAGCCACAAGTACAGTAAATACAAACAACCTCTACATAATCGAAAACTTACCTTATGAAGAGGGAGAACGAGAAAAGCTCCACCGCCACTGGCCTCAATAATTATGGCAACAAACTTGGGGTTAACTGCACAGAAGGAGCTGTCCCACGTGACCCTTGAGACCCGAATGTCATCGTAGCATTGGTCATACTTCACCGCCTGGCCAAAGATATGACGGAATTTGCTCTGTCGTACAACTCGTCTCATATCTGCAGGGGGAGAAAGAAAAAAAAGTAGTATGCAAAATCTGGCAAATTAAGGCTCGCTTTGCTGAAATTAATGAGTATAAAGAAAAGCAACAAATTCAGCAGAGTTATAGTGAGGAGAGTGAAATATTTACGACGTTCAAACTTCGGTGAACTCCTTACTGCAAACTGAAAACATTTCCATCTTTCACTTGAAAGTAACATATATGTAGATGTGTTAGGCTACTGTGTGTGGTTTTTTTTAAAACATATCACTGGTTATTTTGACAGCTGAAAGCAATCCAGTGTTATGTAAATTGCACATATATTTTATGGGGAAAAAAAGTGTAATATCTTAAAGCCTTTATACAAGTTTACTAGTTATTTTGGGGTCCCATCTTCCAGTAGGACAAATATTAAACAAGAACATTTATCGGTGGAACAGGACAGAAAGGTCCACTTCCAGAGGAGGATATGCCATACCCAACCCAAACAAAAACAGACTTTGTGGTTGTTTCAGGGAAAATCCTCACCAAGACAAAAATCTGCTGGCAGACAAGAGCTCTGGAAAACATGCTCATTCAGAGGATCAGGTCCCACAGCTCTCTCTACAACAACACACCACTTCCAAAGATAATGGAAAGCTGGCCAACATCAGATTAAAAAGAAAAAAGAAAAAAAAAAGGGAAAACAGGTCTGACTTCACCTACAACCTACAGAGACAACTTCCATAAATCACTTTCAAAAGCTCCTCATCGTCTTATTTTGAAAATTTTTCTTTGATACGCCCCACAAACGCATTTCCAGGCTGAGTCACCACGACCAAAACGACCCACAGGATGTTGGACGTGTTTTGCAGGTGGTTTTCCCATTGTGTGCGCACATGTGGACAAAAAGACGACAATCAGCAATGAGGAGACATAAAGTATGTGACTTGAGCTGCTGTGGCTTGTTTTCTGACACAAAACAAGAATTGCAACACAAGAAGCCTGTCGATTCTGCTAGAACAGGGGAGTGACCAAACGCTTCCATAAAACAAAAGTCATGTGGGATGGCAATCAAGCGATAGTGTGGGGTGGGGCTTGTATGCTTACACCAATATCCACATAAAACTCGGGCTAGCAGCACCTTTTAACCCAAACCGCACAATTTACTACCACACAGGTCAGCAATGCATCAAAACAAGTGAAAAAGTAAACATACATGCATTTTGATCATTTATAAACCGCTTCTCTCACGTATACAATATGAAATCTGCTGATTGCCGTGTTGACTGTGTAGTCAGGAATGTCTGCACACGTACACAAGGCAGCTCCAAGGAAGTCAGACGTCATTCTGCTAAACGAAGGTGAAACGGTCTAAGGAAATAACAGTGACCTGAGGACATTTTTGACAAGGGTCAACATGTTGGTGCCTGCATTAAAGAAAGGAGATGTGACGGCACATTTCCCTTCAGATCAGATTATGGTGAATGCTGGTGTGACACGGCGCCCAGGAGGCTTGAGACAGGGATAAAGGAAAGAACGTCTCACTGGGAAGGATTTTTAAATATAGATAACTTCTTTTTTGTTTGTTTGTTTGTTTCCCCTTGAACTAATTTCTCTCTGCGCGCGTTGTATGAAGCAAGAAAGGTTTTCAGGTTCCTTTGAAAAGCAACTGCTAAACGTACAGCTCAACTAAACGAGAGCTGGTGAGACAGGAAAAACTGGCCTTCAGTTTCCAAAGGGGGTGGCGGTGTAGAGTTTTACAGGACGTCAGCAAATCATTCAATGCAACGCTTACAACTTCCACAGATGTGTGATCCAGAGGATCGAAAGAACAAAAAGAGGAACAAAAAAGGAGTTACGAAAATAGGAACATCTACCACCAGACCAGAGGTCAACGAGCTAAAAGACTTTTGGTACAGACACAAAGTTAAACAACATCACCTCCAAAAGGCAAAAACAGTAAACTCAAGAGAGTGAAGTGATCTGTCCGTTTATGTGAAGTAAAACTTTTCATAAAGACTCTAACATGCTCTTGCTTCCTTCGTTTAGCAGCCCTCCTCCAGAGCAAATATGGTTACTCTGGTTTCGTGCCAGAGTTGAAAAAAATATGCATGTTAGGATAAATAGTTTCTCTAAATTGAACTTATGAGTAAGTGTGTATGCACGTGGTCGCTGGTCCAGTCTTCATGTTGACCTGGGAATGACTTCTGACCTGTCAGGGATGTCCCTTGCCTCTTGCCCCAATGACCACAGGACACAAGCAACAGTCCTCTAGTAAGACTACGCTGATAACTGTGTGTAGACAATAGATGAACCAACATAGTAAATCAAAAATGTGACCGTGTAATATATTAGAAAAGTTAAAAGCTTAATAATCAAATTACTTCCATTCCTGTGTAGCTAGATCTCAATCTATTACCTAGTTACGTCATAAAAGCAGCTGAATATTTACCTCAAATCTACGTTTTTGTCCTTGCCATTTCTGATGTTTGGCTAATTTTTGAAAACCCTACAAAAAGGCAAACAGCTAATAGTTTTGGTCTTTCGTGTATATGTATAAAAAATATTTTATAGCAATAAATTAAAATGGATGGATAGTCTGTCAAAACAGGCAGTTGATCGATAAAGCATAATCTGTCCATCAGGGTCATACAGGTTTCCGGTTTTATCATCACAATTTTTTTTTTTTGATGTAGTAGGGGCAATGATGTTATTTAAATCCCTCTCAAATTAAGCAAAAGCACACTGCGCTACATAAGCATCAAGTACATTGTTACATATGAGTTGTATTACAAACAAAAAATACACAAACTAAGATATGTTCAACCATGTTCTCTGGTCTAACAGGCAATACTTTTGATAAAAATGAAAATGTGATACTACTGCAAAAAGAGACTTCCACGTCATCCACTTCCTTTAGAGACTGATGCCGGGTTTTTTTTAAGTTAAATATAAAAGGAGGACGTTTGGCTCCAAAGCAGAACAAGACAACCAGAAAACAAATATGTTGCTTTTGTTTAGCCAGTGTAGCAAAATATTGGTCCTTTTAACATTTAAAGTGCAACGGTCATTTCTGTCCCTTCAGACACAAAGCATTTTAGCAGCAAAATACTATAGTAATGAATTATCACCCAACTTAGCATAGAAAAGTCTGAAAATATGTTGTTCTTTTCCTGTACTTTCAGTTTAATCAAACCTTACAGTACAGATCTACAGCGCAAGCTCAGTGTCAGAACATATTTGCTGCAACCTTTGCTGAAGATATGTGCTGCTTAAAAACAAACTTATTAAAAAGTCTTTAAAATACATTTGCCAGAAAAACCAGTAGAGTAACTTGAGTTAGCTATGAAGTAATCCAGTGTAGCTCCTCCCCCAATCGTTGCTGCCAACTGCTAGTCAGCAGGACGCAGAAAGGCTATATAACACTTTCAACTCGGTCACAAGTGAGACAAATTCTCATCGGTCTGAAAATATTTTTGATAATAAAAAACAGGTGTGGAATCTAAAAGAGCACCATTCCTGTTTTAAAACTACAGCTGCCAAGCTATGAGTGGCATGTTTGTCAAGCAATCAGCATCAGGACATCTACCAAAGAAAATAACACGACTACTTAACCAACCAACATCAGCTTGTTAGGCTTGTGATACCATTCATATGATAACATGGTATTTTTTTTAAGACAAGCCTAAAGCATACCAGCAAATGACTAATACGTTATAGTATTTTTTTTGTTACATTGACGATGTTATTGCTGCTGCCGTTTTTAAAGTGATTGCAAGAAAAGCATTTCAGATGTTATCCCATTGTTCCATTTATAAAAAGGGGCTGAACTGAAGGGCTAATGGACGCAATGCCTGAAAATCCAGACGAATCACATTTTAAAAATCCTAGCTATAGTACGTTTGGTCTTCTTTATTCAAGACAAAAACAATCAGACTTCACTGATGACATTTTCCATGTCCCTGCCGTTTATTCATGCACTGCACAAAGCTGCATTCACAACGTATTAAGGAAAATTGTTTGCAACTTCTATAAACATTGCTAAGTGCTTTAATGTGAGCACTTAAGACACTGCTGTGGTTAAAAATGCAAAAAGTTCACAAAAATCAACTATTTTTGTGAACTTTGCAATGGCTGACAAATGGATTTGCAGATATAACACAGACAGGTAATTTTTCTCAAAGCACAGGGAAGCTCAATATTAAATTAAACCAGAAAATGTACATTGTTTAAACCGATCTAATAAATACAAAGAAATGTGCAGGTCACAATTCCCCAAGTCTGAGTTGCATCCAGCTGACGGCAGCAGCAGCAGCAGAAATCTGGAAGTTCTGCGTTAGTGTTTTACGTTCATCTTTTTTGAGTCCTTACTCAAAAACGCTTACAGACCTATTTTACCCACACTTCGCTTCCCCTGTCACAACACACACTTCCGTGATGCCACCTCAGAGCGCTCCACACTGTGTCTGTTCTTTGCCTTTTGTTACCAAGACCACAGATAACTGGCAGCTAAATCCTCTTCCTGTAAGTGAGGCCACATGCCGCTTTGGAAACCAGATTCCAGTCAGATTCCACTGAATGTAGATAAGGAACTTTTTTTTTTTTTTTTTTTTTTTCCGCTCTGCTCAACGCCGCATGACTGTGATAGAGTATCATGCTGACAAGTCAGGCAACAACCAGTCAGAAATATTTCCAATACTTAATCCATCAACTCTATTTCCAATCTGTACTCCACCAGGGAAAGCCTCGTTGCTGGGCTTTAAGCAGGTTATACAGTGGACAGGCTGCCAGTTCTTCAGAAGCTTGATCTAATATTTACAAATACAACATTTTCAGCTCTTAACTTCCTCTTTCCTGAACAGGAATAACAGACTCCTTCGGTTCAGACATAAAAAAAAAAAATGGACTAGATAAGGTCTGGAATTTTAGTGTGAAACTGACTATGGTTCTCACTTCAACTTTCTGCATTGAGAGACTTAAATCTTAACCTTCTTATCCTGCTTAAGTCCCGGTTTACAAGGATCCCTTTATAGTAATGCAAAACCAATCAAAACAGGAAAAGGTCGTGTTTTTTGCCGTTAACAGTGTGTGCACATGTATCAAGTTGCAACTGTATGAAAAGCCATGTAAAGTAGAACATCTGCCTGCTTACAGCTTAGATCCTAGGAAAAAAAAAAAAAAAAAAAGTCTTGAGTACAAAGCAGTCGCCTCCTCTTCCTGATCAGCCACTTCCCCCTTCCCCTAATGAATTATGCACAAAACAGCACTCCGTTTCAACACATGTCACTGGTTTTGGTGGGAGACAATGCAAGAAATGATTTTGCACCTGCCTGAACTGCTAGGCTTGAAAGAGCACAGGAACCAGAGATGATTCAGCCATTCACAATGCATCATACCCTCTACGCCTCACTAAAGAGACATTGAGTCAAACATGTAAGTACCTCCGGTTTATTTAGTGACAAAAATATTGTCTACATTTATATCAGGAAAGACCCATTGCAATTATAAATCTGCGGTCGTATTGTCCTGGACAATACGACCGCATTAAAATACAACACACATGCCGTAAGAATCGTCAGTCAAGGGTCATTAAAAGAAATAAAAGAAACTAAAACCAGTCCAATAACATGTTCAACGGTGGAATAAAAAAAAGCTAATAGATTAAGAAATTAGCTTAAATGCAGCCATGTTCTCCTTACTAGTTTTCAGACAGGCTGCATAATATTTAGAAAAATATTGCTGAAAAATGCAACGATGAGACCGATTGCTACTAACCCACATTCACACAATTCCTGATATCCCCACCATTTCGTCAACTTTAGGATCTTTGTCACTGAAATCTATTTCAGAGGTGCCAGTAATGGACCATCCAAGTGGATATTGTTAGCAATCAGAGTTTTAAAACGCTGCAGCCCAAATAATTCAACATTCCAAATATTTCATCCAAGCAGTTGATTTATTGGACAGACTGATGTATCTTGTAGCTGTATCTTTTAGTAGTGCAAATATTTTGATACAAAGTTTCGCCTTCTGCAAGCTGTGTAAAAATTTAGCCGCTTAAGATCCGCCTAATCTACAAGGTTAACAGGATACAGCAGCTGAGTCTGTTGTTCGGGAGCTGTTCCTTTCCATTTGTGCTTAAAAAAAAAACCCAAAAGAAATCTCTCCTATTGATGACGACGAGACAAGTCAGTTCTTCCCAAAGAACATGTTCTAGCAGACAGAGGTTTTGTTGTTTTAATAAAGTGCCTGACAAATATGACCACATCAGTATCATGTCAATTCTTAAATGCGTTCAAAAGTTAACCACAGCCCTCACACCATGCTGCAGTCCACAGGACCAAGCCCTCCATCACATCTCCTGCTTGGTTTGCCTCCGCTTCCTGACCCACTTCCTCAGTCCACAAAGCCATAGGAAGACAGGTTGTGCACTTCTAAAGGCTTCGTGCCGCACCATAACCAGCAGAGACTGCCGTGTCTGAGACAGCTAACAAATCCAAACACAGCTGTACTACTGTTGACCCCCGGGTGCCCTCTCGGTCAGCCTTCACCGAGAGGTGAAACTCACAGCAACGTTCAAGAAGGGTTAGGTTAATACCGGAGAGAGCAGTAACCCGTTTCAGCCAAGAAGGTAAATGTATATCTTTCTGGCAGTCTAACCAATTGTTACAGACTAAACTATCCTACACTTGTGGACAAGAAAGATGCCAAAAATGAAGACTATGACATTCTTCACTAAAGAATCTACAACTGCTAGGACAATCATTCATTCAACGCCTCACAGGTGAATCAATTTCCCACCGTACATTTTTGGAGAATCAGAATACTTTATTGATTCCAGGGGGCAATTATGTTGTGCCAGACACTTATTTTAATTTTACATCTGAAACAAAACAAAGAATATAAAAGAATTAAACTGGGACGCAAACTCAAGATATCTCGCTCGTCTGTCCTCAGTGTGCGAGATTAAGACAGACCGACCCCAAAGGACTTCACACTAACAATCCTCCACGTGTGATAACTAAAAGAAGCAGAGCCGGTGGAGGATGTAGTGTTTGTATCCAGCTGGGAAAGCAGCCGTGAAGTCGGTCACCCTTCCTCCCTCTTTTCTCTTCTATAAACCACGGTGTTAATGGGTCAAGTCCGAAGTACGCATCTCGACGGAGACATTTTACTGAGGATATCTGATTTCATTCTAACGGTCTGCGGAAAATACGAGAGTTAACCACTGCATATTTCTGTATGGAGAAGCTATTGTTCAGTTAGGAGAGAAAGCCAGGGGCCAGGGCGCGGTTGTACTGACTGCACCTCGGTCTGTGTGTGTGGATATATCTCGCTCAGGAGATAAGTTTTGCTGCCGCACTACGGTTAGCCTACCCCACCCCGCTCAATAACGAACAGCAGCACATTTCACCCTCAGGAGTTGTCAAAAGGAGCACAAACATTGCACCTAGACGTGTAATTAATTTGCCTTTTGATTGGGAACTTCTCAAAGATGTCGGTTGATAGCTGTTTTAAAGGCCGCCGCTAGCTAAGAAACAATTCCCATTAAACCGACTATCCTGATTCATTTTAGCTAGCGCATGCACTTTCCTGTCTGGACTGCTGTGGTTAGATGGAGGAAAAGAGGAGCACTCGTACCAATGCAAGATAAAAAAATACACATACAAAAACACTAAAACAAAACAAACAATATATTACCCACCTTCCTAGGGGAGAAATAAAGATATTCCTGAACGGGAAATGATAGAACACAGCCAAACGCGAATCCCACTTTATTCCTCCCTCTACCGGAGCCGCTGCTGACACAACAAGCAGTTCTGTGCTCTTTCGCCTCTCGGTCATAAGCCCCGCCCCATCACTCCTTATAAGGAGTCATGTTGTTCCCTATTTTCTTTGACGGACAGCTTCATCAGCCAATCAGAGACATTATGTATTGAAGAGATCGGAGTTCACACTCTCTCTCTTTTTTTCTGTCGTGATGGAAATTGCGGCTCTTTTCCGGGAGCCGGAACATTTTGCTCAGTTTTACAAGAGCCGACCTTTTTGGCTCCCAAACGTCTCTTAATATCGCTTCTAGATCCTACAATATTTAATTACTATGAATGTATAAATAGCGTACATGCATGATAGACACTGTGAGATATAAACTGATCGTTTAGGGAAAAATGAATAAAACTCAATTTAGGTATAGTTTGTCACACTACAGAACAGCCTGTCATGGTTAGGTGTTCGTTGTTCTAGTTTGTTGCGAATTGTTCACAATAAAAACTTAACCAAAAGCAAACCTCCCAAGCACATCTGATGACGTCACAAATGGTCAAAGTTGGAGCTACTTTATTTTTTTCTTCTTTATTTACATGTTTTTAAACAAATTATACCTTAAAAAGTGTTTACTCGAATTCTGCCCAGTAAGAGAAACATGTCGGCGGTATACGAGAAGTCGTAGCAATAAAACTTGCAAATTAAGGGGATACAGGCAGAAAATGACATTTATATTTTTTTATAAGTGACCAATATGCAGAGCAACCAATTGGGCTGAAAAAAAATCCCTCTGTTTAATGAAATTAGTTGTTCTTTTACTGACAAATACATATTATTGACAAACAGTATTTCCACGCATTTATAGATCCACATATAATAATTTTGAATTATTATATTTTCTGCATGTTTAAATATAAAACCTTTAAGTATAATAATCATATATAATGTCATACAGATGGCTTTATTGCTTTTTGTAAAAAGTGATGGAGATAAATAAGTAAAAATAATTTAATATTTTGGTCATGGCTTGTTTCCAGTAAGAAAAAAGCAAAGCAACAGCACATATGTTATAATTTATTCAACAAATCACCTGGTATAATAAAAAGAGTTTAAATCTCTTCAACTCTTTTCTATTGAGGGCAAAATTGCCCCACAAGATGGCGTCATTCTGCTAATTCAGAGTGAAGTGGACTCCTTACAGCAGATCCAACATCTGTTTTCTTTAACTTCCTTCATTTTAGCTGGGAAGGTGATGTATGCGATTGTGGTCAGCCTGGGAACCAAGCTATTTACAGTCCATAAACAGAGAAAGCAGACCTTTTGTCCAGCTTAAGATAACGTATTTGTTATCCTGGACGTTCTAATGTATGTACTTTTCTTGGCATCAATGTGATCAGTGTGATCATATGAAGAGGGAGGAGTAAATGAAAATCCTAAATCCAATGGATAGCTCAGGGAAATTATTAACTTGAAGAGTTTAAAACTGAGAATTTGAGGTCATTATTTAGAAAAGCACTGAGAAAAATATTTGACCCCTTGGAGTTTTTTTTTGCAGTTTCAGTTAATACAATTGAAATATTAGACAAAAATGAATCTGGGCAAATACCAAAATCAGTTTTTAAATAATGATTACATGTATAAAAAAAAAAAAAAAAAAAATCAAATCAGCCCAGCTTGATGAAAAATAAACCAGAGCTTGATTTCAGAAGATACATCCAGGACTGATTATAATGAATGGAGAATGAAGAAATACCTTAAATCAGGGTTGCCCAAGTCCAGTTCAAGCCAGTGTCTTTGACCGACTAGAGTTGGACACCCCTGACCTGAAATACCAGGCTGACAACAGGAATAAAGCTACCATGTGTCAAAATATGACTCCTCATGCTCTGATATGAAGATATTGCAAAGAAGATGAGAAAAAAACAACTAAATAATATTTATTAGTCTGGAAATGACCACAAAGCCATTTCTAAAGCTTGGGACTTCAGTGAACCACAAAAAGAAACACCAACCACGCATGAAGAAAACATGGAATGGGGTGTACCTTCTCAGGAGTGACCAGCTTGCCAGAATTACTCTAAGACTGCATTAATTATTCATCCAGGAGGCTACAAAACATTTAGAACAATTCTGTAGACTTCACGTCTCAGTTAAAGTTAGTGTTCATGATTCAACAAAGTCAGAGTTACAAGGCCAATAACACTGCTGACTGATTGTCTCAGAATTGCCAAGAAACATCTTTTTAATTCTGAAGTTTTATGGAAGGTGTGCGACCTGCTACATCTGACGTAGAGCTTACATAATATTAAAGAAAATGAGCATAATGTCAACAGAAAAAAATAGATTTTTGTAGTCTGGAATTGCTTTGCTCCTTCAGAACCTGGACAATAAGCAGTTATTCATGAAGCAATTAATTCTGTTTCAGAAAATCCTGAAGAAGAATGCCAGATTTTCAATTGGGGCCATAAGCTCAAGCCCACTTGGGTTATGCCACAAGAATATGGTCCAAAACACACTTGCAAGTCCACTTCAGACAGGTTCCAAAATAAACAAAGATTTTGGAGTGACCTAGTCAAAGTTTGATCCAAAATAACAACACTGTGGAATTACCTTAAACAGGCAGTTGTTGCCTAAAAACCTTTGAAGACGGCTGAAATAAAATAATTTTGGAAAGAAGAGTGGAGCTATCTCTTCAAAGGTTTTTTTTTTGCCTATGTCCTTCTTTTGACAATGAAAAGGGGTGATTTTTAAAATTTTTTATTTTTGCAAAAAGGTTTCTTTATCGAAAATAACTGTTTGCAGTTCTTTCTGCCATGAGTTGAGCAACCAAAGGTTTAGGGAGCAACTACTTTTATAAACAGGTAAAAAATAGTTGAAATATAATGCATTTCTCTTAATAGATAAAGTTATACTTTGAAAACTGTAATCTGTATGTATATAGATTTGTGTGATATTAAAATGTGATGAACTTAAGCATCTAAATAAATTAAACAAAACAAAAAATAAATTAAAAACAAGACACACCTGTTAAGGGGAAAATACTTACCTCTCCTCACCGATGGCTTCCTCTCGACTGCCCTGTCTGGGGTTTTATGAGGCGAATCAAAAGCTGCTTTCATCTGCGCCACCTTCACGGATTGGGCCAGCTCTTCAGCAGACTTAACTTCTGCTGGTTTGGGTCGGTCATGGTGCTGCAACTTCTCATGCAGCTGAATCGTCTCTTTTATGAGGTCAGAAACAGGCCTGGGTCTTGGTGGGCTCTGGGACTTGCCTCTCATTGAGACACCATTGCTCTCAGTTCCCTCTGCTAGAACATTTTCTGAGTTGCGATCCAGTTGTGTGTTGGCTGGGATCTGGCTGATTTCTTGTGTGATAACCAACCCATCAACCAAAGGTGCACCAGCATCAGCAGGTGGTGCAGCCACATCTTCAGGACCCTCTTTTGCCACCTGCCTGTCTCCTAACAGAGCATCTGCTTCGTCAGAGCCAGATGTTTTGGTTTCACTCTTAACTGCTGAAGGTTCTCCATTGGCATCAGTCTTCTCCTCATTAAGTTTCTTAGAGGAGTTAATTCCCCTACCGTTCTCTGTTGACTCAGCCAAGGAAGGTTTGGCTTCCTCAACAATCACACCTCTCTGCTCACATAATGTTGTCTCGTGTAAATCAGCTGATTGCGGGCTGTTTGAAGACATGCTCTCAGAAGGGCCTGTGTTTGACCTTATCTCAGCATCTGCCTTCACTGAATCATCTGTTGAATCGATGTTCTTAGCTCCTGGGTAATGTGATTCAGTTAGTGAGCTATCACACGTAGCATCACCGCTGGCTGCAGTCTGAAAACAAACTGAATCTGAGGTTGTATTTTGAGGCGCCACAGTCTGTTTCACATCCATCTTCACATCGTGGGAATCTTTTAATGCAGGATTTGGTTCAGGTTGTTTGCTTAGAGTCATTTTTGTGTCACCTGCAGGCTGATTGTTCCAGTTGCTTAATGTTGCTGCTGCTGCTGCTGTTGATGTGCTATTAAAGATCTTCTCCTCATCAACAGGATCTTCTGTTGTGTTGATATAAACCTCTTTTATTTTATCCAGAGATGGAGTTGCCTCTGTTTTATTTCTCTTCAGGAGCTTCTCTAGAATAGAGCTCGGCTCAGTATCCAAGGCTGCAGTTGGTGCTGACTGCGACGTTATTGCATCATTAGTTTCAGCTGTGTCAGGGAATGAAGGCTGCATCTCTCTCTCCTGGTCACACACATTAGTCACCTTTGGCCTTGCTAAAGAGCAGTCACCCAAAACATATTTTAGTGTTTCTTCTTTTTCACTGATGTCTGTATTCTCCTTTGGGGTTCCCCTTTGAATGGTATCACTCATGTACAATAAAGACTCTTTCTGGAGAGTGTTTTCCAAAGGATGTGGGGGCTGAGCTGGAGGCGGTTCCTTCCTCTCAGTTAAATCCCTGACTGTTCCTGTGCAGAGCTTAATTTCCTCATTTCCAGCTTCGGCTCTAATAATTTCATTCAGGTCCACAACAAGTAGTGACTCACTTCCTGTATGAGCTCCATAGGTGCAGTTCTTCAGCATCACAGAGTCTTGCTCAGAGTGTCCAGAAGAGCTTGCATCCTCTGATTTGTCATCTTTTTGTTTGGAAGTTTCCTCTGCCTGTTGCTCCATCCTGATCTTTGCAGATGCTCGAAGGTGATCTGCAGTTTTCCTCTTACTTTTGTTAAGTTTAGATAATCTGTGTGTTGTTTTAAGCCTGTCTGTTCCTGAGGTACTGTCTGGGTTCTTCTCAGTCTCATGTGGAGACAGAGGAGCAGTCCAGCCTCCTCCTCCTTGTTCACCTCCGCCCTCCTTTTCTGCAGCCCCTCCCTGTCTCACCTCCCTTGCAGAGTACTGACTCTCACACTCGTGCCTCTCAATGGAAGTTATTGTCGGTTCATAGCTGGACCTCTCATTCGGATGATAACAGTCTGGCTCATCTGACTTTTTCCCATCCTCGTCGTCGCATGAACTTTCTTCCTCTGTGATCTCACCTGACTGAGTATTCAAACCTCCAAATTCTTGAGATATTTTAGTTTCTTCCAGGTTCTCATCAATATCCTGTTCTCCTTCAATTTTATCCTGGTTCTGTCCCATATTGATCTGCAAAGAAGGACAATAAAGTTACCCTTAGATCACAGAGGCAGTGAATTATACTCTCACATGCTAAATGTCTGGAAGCACTTTGAACCTAAGCCCTGAAATACTACTTGCCTACTCTGTTTTACTCGAGCTGTTCTTATTTGAGAAACGTGTCCCCAAAATGTTAGGTTCAACATTTTGTTTAACCAAAACGTTGGGTTCAAACTGTTAGGACAGAATTCTGCTGGGTTTTAATCCAGAACTGAGTCTAAAATTAAATCCAATTTTTGGGGTTAGAGAAGTTTCTCTGTTTTCTGACTCAGATGGCAGATGTAAGTTGTTTTCCTTGGGACTTTGACTTTGTGCTGATTCTGTGATTTGGTTTGTCATTTTGGTCAAAGAATTTAACTCTTAGTTTTTGATTATCTCTTCAGATCTTACTTCTGCTTTATTCTGGTAATCTGTCCTCCCTTGTGCATTGGGCTCCATTACCTATGTTTTCTTTTTTTTTACATCTGTTCCCTTTTTTGTTACTTTTGATCATAACTCTGCCTACATCCTGCTTGCTTTTGGGTGCTAAAGAACAACACAAGACACTGCTACCTTGCAACAAAAAGATCTTGTTTTAAAATGTACTAAAATACCATAACTCATGTAACAGAACGATCGGTGAAAATATCAGTCTCCTCCACCTCCTATGTGCTGCTACTGCCATCTGAAGAAATGTACCGCTCCCAGTCAAAAACAACCAATTGGAGCCAGGAGGAGTGTTTTGGTGCTGTCAATCACCCTCATGAACTGACTGCTAAATGTGCTGATGGAAGAGAAACAACTCGCCATTCCAGAAGAAAATAGAAGGCTGTGATAACTACCCTTAGCATTCACAACAGTCTGTGCTGAAGGGGAGAAGCTGTATAACAGAGAGGCAGAGGGAGGGTTTGAGAAGTGCATACATGTTCAAGATAAGCACTAAGACCCTCCTTCTAACTCTGATTGGTTGTTTCTAGTTAGCACTGGGATAAGGTAGTGGAGGACAATTTTTTTCACAGGTTATCAGTCTCATACCGTGCTGTCATGACATAACAGTTTCAAGAAATGTGTAAAAAAATATTTTTTATAAAAGTTACACACTGCAGGTTTAAATCTTAAGAAGATAGTATAGTTTATGCATTAAACAAGTCAATATCACACAAGAGAAGTTTTCAAGGAGATGGTTTGTTAACTCTTAATTATTACTGTTTCATCTGACTCAGGTTCCTCACAATTTTTCAGTGACATTTAAACCGAGTAATATCCTCCTTGAATTTATAACAGTCTTTCAAAAACATTTTTATTAAATCTTAAATAGTGTTTCTCACATTCAGTGGTAATTTTTAATTTGGGTGATATGGCTCAAACAGCAAACTTGATTTTTTTAAACCAGTTTTCTGCTGTGCATTTGTTTGTCTGGTCAATAGAGAGTAGGCGTCCCCTGTGTTATGTACATAAAATATTGCTGTACTCTGCATTGTACAGCAATGTAGTCTGACTCCCAGTTTCACATTCTTGATTGTAATTTCCCATGTCAGTGTTTTTTTTTAAAGGAAAATAAAATGCATTTATTTTCCATGATTTAACATGGGGTGGTGCACTATTCTCGTGTCTTACTGTCTTGACTGTTTCCTAAATAACATGTCATTTAGGGAACAGTCATTGTTTTTTATCAATGCATATTGGCTAAAGTCATTACATTAGCACTAAGCTTTCCACTCAGACATCTGGGAATTTTTTATTCCTGCTCATGTTGAAGAACCTTGACCAGAGTAGGGAGCTGGAAAGAGGACACAAACGTTTCCATGACATTGTCTAATTGCTAAATGAGTTTGCAATCACAAAACCGCAGCAGTAAGCAGGAAAAAGGGCCCAGCACAATAAACAATGATCATTCTGGAGCATGAGTGTGTTTCCTGCCTGTGTCCTCCTGCCCTGCTTGTGTGAAAACATATGACTGACTGCTGTCTTCTCATCTGACAGCCCCATTTAACAACCAGATGCCTGGTACAACACCCAAAAGACAGAATAAAGCAGAATAGCAGTAAAACATAGAAGACATCTTGGTATTGTTTTCCTTCAGTTTGGGTTAAAGTTGCTGTCAGTAAGCAGAAGAATTAACTTTTATTTGTTGTTTTCCAGCTACTCTACGACTTGTTGGGAACTCCTTCCCTTAAGCAAATTCTTCCTCTCTAACAACTGGTTCATTATTTCGTCTCAAGCTCCTTGAAGAGATCATTTGATCACCATGTGCTCTGCTGCTGCTGCAACATACTCAGACATACAGGAATTCAACACCAGGAAACCAACAACCTCTCACAGACCGAAGTTTTAGCATATGTGAACAACATCACTTTATTTGCTCAGTCAGCTGTGATAAGAGAACATCCACAAAAATATAGTTCAGGTTACAATAAAGACAACACAGCACTCTTACTATATGGTGAACATGACATCGATCACCTATTATATGCTGCAGCTGACACTTACCGGTTAGGATTCCTGGGCAAAGTCGATAGCTCTCCCTCAGGACTGACACAGTGTTCTTTGTTGGTTGTTTAGTCCTCCCTCGAATGGCACAAGCAATGGGAGCCTTATATTACATCCATGTGATGTCACTGCACATTTGACTAACACAATCAGGAAATCTTGGACTTGTACTATAACTTGCAGCTATCCGAAGAAACCTAGGAGAAAGTTGTTTAACTTAAAATCCCATCTTCATGAGGGCTAAGACACAGAAAGACGTGTTCAGGGAAGTAGACTTGGGATCGTATGCCTTTATGTTGTCTTTCACTTTGGATACAAAACACTCTTTTAAACGTGTGTAATAATAGACAACTATCTATGAAAAAAGAAATAAAGCGCTGTGCAAAACAGTTAAGTGATCACTGTCTCAGGTAGAGAAAAACATCCCCACAGTACTACACTGCCTCCACTGTGTTTTATAATAAGGATGGTGAATAACTTACACACAGGTAGACACTAATTACTGTTCTCTAAATGTGTTTATTTATTAGCTCTAATATAGAAGTAGAGTAAAGGGGTTAGAAATGCATGCCACTTATCTTAACTTTTTATTGGTAAAAAATTTTGAAAACCTGTAATGTATCGTCTTTCTCATAAAATCCTGATAAGAGTACGTTCAATGTAAGGTTGTAATTTGACAAAAAGTTCAAAAGGCATGAATACTTTTGAAAAACAATGCTTGTTTTCAAAGTTCAATTTAAGGGTTAAATTAAAAATGAAAAAATAAGTTCCATGGCTCACAAGACAGTGCTGTACAACCCAGAGGAAATAATGATTGTGGTGTGAGAAATAATATTGTGATTTTGCATATCAACCTCATCGTTGTTGGAAATTAGTTTTATTTTCAAATTTTTGTTTCAAACGAGTCGTGCATTTTAATTTAAATTTCACTTTGTCTTTTGTTGAAAATATCTTCCACCTTCAGTGTTTATAGAGAAGTTCTGGAAACGTATTCTTAATTTTGAGGGTAACATTAGGCGTTGCCATAATTGACGGCATCTTGAGCAGTCAGATGTGTTACTATGTAAAACGTTATCACCTTTAGGGTCTTTGTAATCATTAGCAGGCAGCCTGGTCGGAACATCATCTGAGAAACAGCTCAGAGGGTTTCTATTGTTACTTGCTGTCTCTATAGTAATGACCAAAACAGGATGCAGTGTCGGATAATAAAACAAAAGTGCAAGCACAACGGCCAAGAATTCACCGGCAGAAAGAGAAAAGGGGCTGGACCACACCCATCGACTCCAAGCTGAAAGCTACTGTTTTTTCCTAGACAGAGTGATTAGTGTTTTCCCCAGCCAATGTTTCTGCGCTTGTAAAGTTGAAGAGGTCACCTCATTTAGAGTAAAACTAACTCAAGCAACGAGGTTATTTAAGATTATTGATTAAAAGCAGGCTAAATATACTCCTGCATGTAATAACTTATATGGTTACAGCGTGTTTTCCAATGTACATGCAGCATTTCCAGTCATCTATTAAAATACAGTCTTGGGAAGGATTTATGCTGGTGTTCACAGCACTCCATAACAAACAGCACTAAACAACATCTCTGCCTCTTCAGTTCCCTACTGCATCCAGAACTGCAGCCATTTAGGCCCAGGACACATTTAACTTCAGTAATTCACTGATGTCATGCAAAGAGTAATGGAAAGCCAAATGTTATGTAACCTGGCTGTTAGAAAACGGTCCCCCTGCCAAAACACACAGATGAGGGCACCATGACGTAATTCAGGGTCCACACGCTACAGTATGAAGCCCATACTTTTTTCCTTTTTAACCCTTTTTCACATCATGACCACAAATTTCACAGTACTTTGTTGGGATGTTACTTATTAGACCAACACAAACATAATGCATAATGGTGTGATGAGAGTAAAATGAGAGATGGTTTTCTTTTTACAAATAAAAATCTGAAAAGTGTGGTGTGCATTTGTGTTTAGCCCCCTGCACTCTGACACCGAAAAACAAAGCAAACAACAGGTTTCACAAAACGAATAATTAGTAAATAGAGCCCATCTGCGTGTGATTTGTGAGGGCCAAAAAGATTTATTAGGCAGAGCTTCATAAAGGCAGAGCAATGCAGCAGGCAGCTCAGGGGGAAAGCTGTGGGAAAGTTTAAAACAGGCTTAGGTCATAAAACAATATGGCGGAAAACTGACGTTGCAATTCATCCTTAAAACAGCATCCTGATTGTGACCAACTCATGGCGACAAGGCTATTGTAAGAATGATAGTTGCGACATGCCATTTACCCAATATTACAAAAAAGGACATGCAAAAGGAAATAAATAAAAAGTGTTCAAACAATGAAAACCACATTCAATATAAAATCACCCGGTTAAAACTGCTAAATGTCTAAATCTCAGAAATACAATTCACTGAGGATCAAGGATCCCTCAGCATCTCAAACGGCAGAAAAACCTATGGCACTCTCACTCGAAACTCCATTAAAATCTACATAGTAGCTTCAGATTTGTGGGCAGAAAACCAAAATAACGAAACAAGATTCAGGGTAAATTATGTAAAAGAGCATTTTATTTTCATAATTAGCACATACAGTACATTATTTTCTTACCAACATAAAAAGTGCAATATGCATTCAAACTACAGCAATGCACAGTACAAAAATTACTGCATAATTAAAATATAAAAAGAAAAAGGTTACAAAACTGAAGTAACCTAATGTGAACGTCGTCACAAAAGCTTTAAAACTCACTGATGATATGAGCATAAAAGCCTAACAGCTATGAGCCCCATGACTCTTCAGATTCTCTTTGACTACTCCGAAAGGTGCAAAAAAGAGGTGACAGCATTTAAATATGTACGCGATTGACATTAGGATTCACATATTTCCTACAGCTTTCAATTTGTTAAGACGGCAAAAATAACTTTGGTCTCCCACACTCTGAAAAGCACAAATGACCTTAAAGACCTTGGCAGCACTTTAACTGAATTTAAGCCAGAGAATGCTTACAGGTAGTGTTTACACTGTATTTTTTATTTTTAAATGTCAGAAATGTCCACACAAATGAGAGATTTAACTCTCACACTAGCCATTTTTATTTTGATCTCAAGCCATGCTGCATGACTTCTTGTCACTACGCTCCCACCAAAATATTATACAACGTAGGAAATGATGAGGTTAATAACATTACTCCAATGTTATTTTGGAAGATAGCTCGCCAGAATCGACTCGGTAACAAAAAGCAGTGCAAAAGGAACAACAAACTCAGAAAGGATTGTGTTCTGTTTGTTGAAAACAGCAAGTATGCCTCTGGCAACTGTTGTTTCTCTTCCCACTCCCATTCACGCACTCATACGCAAGTGTAATTAATACATTACACATTATTTAAAAAAAAACAACAACAATGTCCTCACTCTAACCAAGCATTAGTGAAAGAAGTCCAATTAAAGGACTACTTCAGGATTTTTGAAGTGAGGTTCTGTTCATTTAATATAAATCCAGTTTAGATGGTCTCGGAGGCCAAACCAACAATATTTTATCCTCTTAAAACAGTTCTAATATCAAGAACATCAAAGCTGTTTATAAAACTGATAAAACTTTAAACTGTTTTCTTGTTTGCATTGGGTGGTTATTAACACAGACGCCATGTTCATATCGCAGAAAACAGAGGTAAGAGGATGCGCACCACTAATATCCTTCCTGTGTGAAACACCTACTGAGAACAGAGCATTTAAAGGTTTCCAGTCAGGATAATTGTCTGATGCCAAAACTGCATGTTATATATATTTTGGTTTTTACTCTGCATCTGCTGTCTGTGAATAAAAATGCATTACATGTTGCGTTCTTAGTACTTGTTGCGTTCTCAGTACTTGTTTCATGGGGAAGCTCATTGTCGCACACCGCCTCCTATCAATTTCCTGTCAAATTATCGTTTCAGGGTAAATAACCCCCAACATGAAAGACACAACGTTTCTGTTAGTTTAAATTTAAAACATTTTATGACCATAATTATTTAATTATGATTATTAGACATGATAAAATGAAATTTAAGACCAAGTACTGAAAACTTGGAAAAATTAAAACCTTAAAAAAGCCCAGAAACATGCAAAAAGCTGGTCAGCGATTATTATAAGGACTGAATGCTGTAGGGCTACTAAAATTTCAACAGATTATCGAGAATGGCATAAATCCATTGTAATATATAAATACATAGAATCGTTTTATTATTCTTTTAAAAATGTCTAATTTCCTATCAACTAATTTTTGCCTAAATGTATGAGTAATACTTGCATTTATTACAATGCACTGCCATAACAGTGCATTGTAATACACAAAGACTCCAACAGAGTTACCATTTCTATTAGAAGTAAAATATTAACTGCTTTTAACCTTATTGCAGAACCTCACTTTCAAAAATCCTGAAATATTCTGGACAGGAACTCACTGAATGCAGCATGAGGTAACCTTTAAAAAAAATAAAATAAACAGTTGTCAAGACAACTCTGCTTTCACCAAACCAAACTCTTAGTTTCTGTGAAGCTCGTTGAGGAATTCAAGTTCATCAATGCAGGCTGTAACTTTGTACCTGACAGGTAAAGGTAAAGTAGGAGCCGCTGGAAACCAAGTTAAAGGTCACAGAGCGCCTCGTACCAACTCAGCATGCAATCTGTCACACAGATCTGTGCCTCAGGTCTCTTGGGTAAGGCACTTGTTTGTCTGTGATTCAGAGTTAGAGGTGATCTGATGGCTTAACAGGTTTGTCAGATACAGCAGTATGACTTTGATCGCTATGAACAGCAGTTTGAGAAACACAGTGGCCTCCTTGTGTAAGAGTTGGCATTGTGTTTGTGTTTGCTCAGTTTCGACTCGCTTTTCTCCGGAATGGGTGCAGCCCTTCACAACCACACGGCGCAACAGAAGGGAAGGTGAGTGGAGCATACAAATGTATGAGTCCCACTTGATTTGTCAGCTCCTGGGCTCACCTGGAAGTGCTCTTTCTGGAGTGAGCAGGTTCTTGCCGGGTCTGGACAACGACAAGGCGGTTGGAGAGTCCCACTCTAAGCCTTGGTCCGGTTCTGGGGACAGCGAGAGGAGCAGCAGCGTACCTGCGTCTGAAGAACAGGCCGAACACAGGTCATCAGAGGAGAGGTTGAGGCTTCCCAACTTGGCCAGCGAGTTGGAGCGCTTCAGCCTGGAGGGCACGGTTAGGCCTGCCAGCCGCAAACGCGTCTCAATCTCCTGCGCCCTCTGACGCACCAGGCCAGGTTTCCCCCGCATACTGCGCAGACTGTCGCTGCTGGAGCTCCGTGTCAGCGTGGAGCCGTGAGGGGAGGAGGTGGGCGTGAGGAGCCCTGAACCCACCACCCCCAACAAGGCTTCGTTGGTCAGTGGCACTACCATTGGCTCTAACCGCACTTGGCACGGGGTTGAAGTTTTAGCGAAATCCCCAGTAAAACTGGAGAACTCCTCCTTTTCCTCATTGTGAGACGGACACCTCTTAGACTTCTGGCATTCCTGCAGGGACATTCCTGAAAGCCTCTCAAGCCTCTCTGCCCGACGCCGGACCAGGCCAGACCGACGCAGCTGCAAAAGGCTCTCCTGCTGTTGGCCAAGGTAACAAGTTACTGCGGGCATCTCTTCCTCAAAATCGGCTCTCATCAGCTCAGGGAGAACATCCGAGGCAGATTCAGACGGGCTGTCTTGAAGCAAATGGCTGCTGTCCTCGGCCTCTGCTGACCGCTGTTCCTCTGAGGACGGCAGAGCAGTGGCAGAGGCTGCACAGTTGGCACAGTCACACTGAGGACCACAGGGGGTCAGAAGTCCCGCTGAAGACGAAACGCCTTCAGAACGACGCAATGAAGCGCTTTGGACTTCAGAAGGAGGACGGGCGTTAAGGCGAAGCTCAGGAGCTGGAGAAGAAGAATGCTCTTTCTGATGAGACTCAGACACCAGAGAAGCATCTCTCTGAAGAAGGAAGGAGGAAGATGTGTCCTAAATAAAGATGAGATAAAACATGTCTGATGAATAAATTCTGATTTATATAGATTCATTACAAGCAGAGTGATGCAATATAGTAGTTAATTCCTGATAATAGTGATTATTATAAGTGATTATTATAAGTTACAGCCTTTAAAACTCACTGATGATATGAGCATAAAAGCCATGAAAGCCTATGAGCCCCATGACTCCTCAGATTCTCTTTGACTACTCCGAAAGGTGACAGCACCTCAGAATATTACCGTTAGGTTCCTGCGCAATTTTAATTTTAAAATCAATTACTTTTCAAGACTAAGATGCAGCATATCAATGCTTTTGACATCTGGCCTCTACTTAAACCACCTCTAGTTCCTCCTCTAGTATTCCACAATAAATGTTGATTCATTAAGGGGCAATTCTTGTTTTACAAACTTTGGTACCATTATTTATTTACTTTTCCAGACTTTTAAAAACTATGTAGGACGCATAAAATACCACAACTACATTGTCACCGCAATATCAGTATGAGCAATATTTATATCACAAAGGACTGTCTGGAGTGAAAAAACTGTTGACTTATATATATTCCAAGTCATATGAAGTCGTTAAAGTAATATTAACAGGAGACGCTCACACCAGACACAAACGACTTTGTCCAAAATGCTAAAGACTGCAGAGTGATGGAAGCAAAATGAGAAAGAAAATAAGCATATATTGCAACTGATATCATCTTTGCAATATTTACTAATATTGTCATCATTGTAATATTTATTAATATAGTGCAGCTCTAGTAGGAACTTGTCTGTCATGATTCTTTTGTATGTGTTCTGTACTTTTGGTTTTGGCACTCTGCGCACAGCACATTTCTGTATTACATAACTTTTTTTGGTTTATTTAATATTGAAATTTTGTGATAAACATAATTTTAGGCTAACCACAGTCATCATTAAATATTTCTCAAACTTACCTTGTGGTTTTGTAGAAGGCTCAAATGATTGTTGTTGTTTGAATTGTCATTAAGGGATGCCAGATCCATCCCAATCCCCTCCGCATCGCCCTCGACCTCCACATCCTGAGTCTCACCACTGTCTCCCTCACCTCCCCCCCTGTCATCTGGCTGCATCAACACCTCCATCTCTGCCTCCTCCTTTTGCACGTCCTCCTCGTTCTCCTCCTCCACTGTGCTGAACTCCAGCCTCAGCCGCAGCTCCTCCAGGGGTTCGGGCCCCCGGCTGCAGGTCTGGGCGGCGGTGCCCTCTGCTGTAGGTCCAAAGTGAGGGAGTGGCAGGCCTTCCCGCCCATGGAAAGCCTCGTCGTCCAGCAGGGCGTCTCTCTCCACATCCTCGATTTCTATGAAGACTTTTTCCATGCCGAGAAGAGGAGGGCCACGCACAGGCGTTGATGGCTCGCTGTCGAGGGCAGAGTCGGAGAGCCGGCGAAAGTAGTAGTTGTTGTAGGCGGGGTCGATGTTTAAAGCAACAGTCCTGCATGGGGATGAGCAGGCGGCGCCTTTGTCAGAGGACCCCTCCTCACAGCAGGGAGACATCCCTGGGTCTGGAGTGGGATCCCCCCCCTCCTCTCCTCCACAGAACTGAGCCAGACCCTGCTGACCCTCGGCCATCTCACAGTCTGCGTCTGGGTGCCACAGCTTGTTGTGCCGCTGTTTGCTGGGGGTAGAAAATCCCACCGAGCACAAGAAGAGGACACATAACAAAAATAAATGTTTTTTTTTTTCAAAAGTACTGATAGTTGACAACACTTCAGACATGTATGGAGTGAATGAGCGCACCTGGCATCTAAAATGCCCTCATACTCTCCCAGCTGCCTCATGAAACCTGCATTGGGTCGTGTGATGTTCCTCTTTTGCTTCACAAAGTTATACGCTTTCTCCAGAGACCAGCCGTACTCCTTCATGGCATAAGCAATGACGGTGGAGGCAGAGCGACTGACGCCCATCTTACAGTGGACGAGACACTTGGAGTCGTTCTTTCTGTGGGTAAGAATTACACGTACATCTGTGTAATATGTGTATGTATACTACCTCTTAAAACAAGAGGAAACTGGCCCATTTTTTGGCAATCACATTTGTCTTTTAAATTGGCTTTAAAAAGTAGATAAAGTAGGAAAACAGATGATAATGGACAAAAAAAACTTCCCAGGATTTAGAGGCACTCATGGAAAAAAGCTCTGTCTTCTGGTTCTTCCAGATTTTGAGGGTCAGTATGTACACTTCAACCAAGTGATGCAAATCTTTTTTCTTTTTTTTACTTTCTATAGCAGTGAACAAGTAATTTTCAGATTACATAGTGAAAATAGTTGCATTTTATTATGTTTTATAACATCAAATGATGGCTAGTAAACAATCACTTGGTTTGGTTATTTATATTAATTAAGGATAAACGGGTATACCCAATACAATGCATTATATGACAATAAAAAAACACCTGAAAATTGTCAAGGTTATTATTTAAGAATTTATAAAATCAGACTGCGCTGGTATTTGAAAATAAAAAATGTCTGCATCATTTTGGGGTGCAAGGTGTCCCTGAACGCACCTTTATAAAACATTCAGCTCCTACTACAGGCAGCAGGATCTGGACTTTAGCTCCTTTTTTCTCCTGTGTTCACATGCAGCTTGAAGTTATCCGTAGTGAGTAATTAAGTATTGGAAAATGTTCCATTGCTACTGTAGCTGAATAAAAAATATAAATTTTCCTTACATATCAGATTTTATGAATAGCCAAGCATCCACACTGGTTTCCTTTGCTGGCAAGTTTTAAAGTTATAAGTTGAGTAATTTGAGAATTTATCTTGATCTGTTTAAAATAAAATATACATTATTATTTCTAAACGGAGAGCTTTGTCGTTGGATTCCACCACCTAAAAATGTAGGCCCTTTACACGTCAACAGAAAAGAGCTAACAAATATTAAATATAAAATTCTGCGACTCACTTTGCTTTCATAATGAAGTTATACGTGTCGTTCCAGTGAGCAAGGAGATCCGTGGCCTCTTCGTCGTAAACGCGGATGTTGTGATAACAGAACGTCCCTGGGAAGAAGTTGTCGATCTCCCTGGTAACGTTGAGGATGTAGCCCACCCTAGAGAAGAAACACAGCGCTAACTTATCACCAGCATTCTTTCTCGCTTAGATCGGAATAAAAATATGTGTTGTGTGTGGTTATCTTAGTTCTCGCAAAATCTAAAACAAATCACCCTGTCTCCCGCAGCTCCTCCAAATTAGATGCATTCCATTCTGATCCCTAAAAACAAATGAGAGAAAGTTCTGTTTAGTCTGAGTGTGTTTTAACTCCGTTTAAGGTTGTTTTGTTCTTCAGGACAACTGTTTCACTGGAAAGATTAATTAAACAGAAATCCGTTTCTTGACTGTAAAGGAAATTTAACATTTTCAACGTCATTTACATCAACAAGTCCAGCAGACATTTATTGTGTTGGTAAAAGAGAGTTTAATGCTGCTCACCAAGTAGACATGGTCAAAAATTAGAGTGGCTTTGTCCATCTGGCCGAGGATCAGCAGCATCTCATTGTCAATGAACTCCTTGTATTCTTTCAAGTTACAGTTCATGTGCTGCTCCAGCTCAGTTCGGATCTGAAAGGAAAAAGAAAACGGAATTCCTTTGTTTCTGTCTCAATGGTTTTATGATATAAAACACAAAAATTCTGCCTACAGTGTCGAGGAATCTTCAAGGTTTTAATTTCAACTGTCTCCAGATGTGAATGTGTCACAATCTGAGAGAATAAAACTTTCAGATAAATCAGCCAAAGTTCAAACACAAAAGGCAAAACAAAACCTTCAATTCAGAAGCAAGTAAGCAGAAGGTTTAACCAAAAAAGAAATAGGGGCTGTAACACCAGAAGCTGTCACTGTGGCAAGATGTTAAATTAGAATCACACAATAAGATTGTTTATTTAAGTTTTATTTAGGGCTGAAACGATTCCTCGAGTGATTCGAGTACCTCGATTATTAAAATTCCTCGAGGAAAACTGACCTGCCTCGAAGCCTCGTTATATTACGTGTTATTATTTAGCGCACCGTGTTCCGGCCGGGACTTTATTTGCGTTCTTACTTCCGCCTGAGTTGTTGACGAAAGCTAAGTGTTAGCAGCATAACGTCCAGTTTTCAAGTTCGGCCTGTGAAGATTTTATTGAGTCATGATAATGTTCGGGTTTTTGTCTTTTTCCTGGGGACCAATAAGCATCTTAAAATGACGGCAG